>JZKD02S1652982.1:121681-140845 GCA_000966675.3 Picea glauca
ATGGTGATAATGAGCTACCAGCTTCTATTTATAGACTTTTTGGCCTCTTTTTGTCACTCTTTTGGCCCCTTTTATCAGTTTCTTTATACCAAAAACCATTTTGAGTGGTTCCGGAATTATATGGCAGGGATTTGATCAGGTATTGAGACATTTTTCATTGAGTTTCAGAAAATATATATATATATATATATATATGTACATAAGGACGATCCATAAAAAAAATTTCAAAAATCAACNAAAACCATTTTGAGTGGTTCCGGAATTATATGGCAGGGATTTGATCAGGTATTGAGACATTTTTCATTGAGTTTCAGAATATATATATATATATATATATGTACATAAGGACGATCCATAAAAAAAATTTCAAAAATCAACCTGAGCATATAGGGTAGGATTTCATTCCCACTGTTGCATCTCGTTGCTTTTTGTTCTTATGATATAGGATTGATCCCATCCGGTTGTGACACAAAACCATCATATCTGCTCTAGAAGTGTCGCAACTTGGTGGTAGAGCTTACCAAAACATGGATGCCCTAGGTAGTTCCTGGTTGCATTATGGTCTCCATGCCATTTCTGAAAACATAGTAGGCTCGGGAGTCTGTATAGTATTTCCTGAATATGAGTTTGAGCCTCATTTGCATGGGTCTTTTTCACTCTTTGTCTTACCCTCCGGACTCCCAAAATAGAATGGGTCTCCTTTTAAGCCCTTTTCCGACCCTCTAAACATGAAAATATTGTCGAGCGATCTTGTGACCTTTCATGCTCGTTAAACTGAAATTGGAAGTCACATCTGTCTGGTGGTAGTTTACCCCTTTTTCGGTCCGGACGGTCAACTGTACGAACAAAGGAATACTCTATCGAATTCCGATTCTTTAGAAGAATATCCTCAGGTATAATTTTATTCCTTTTTCGGGCCTGAGGGACTAAATTTACGAAAAAGAAACCCCTCCCGGAGTCCATAGTTAAGCTCTTTTCAGACTCCTTAAAATTGAAAAGATCGCCGAGTGATCTTATTCTTTCACACTCGTTAAACTGGTCCAGAAGAACATTCCTGATGGAATCCATAGTTAAGCTTTTTTTAGACTCCTTAAAAGTGAAAAAATAGCCGAGTGATCTTGTCCTTTTCACACTCGTTAAAATGGTTTTGAATTGACGTCCCGTCGGTGCTAGTTTACCCCTTTTTCGAACCGACTAGACTATTGACGAAAAAGGTACCCCAATGGAGTTTTCTTTTATGTTTTTTCAGACTCTCTAAATATGAAAAACACCGATCTTACCTTCTCTGGGCTCATTAAACTTACATCGAAGGGCGTTACCATTGTGTGTTCTATCAACCGCATTTGCATCCTTTACCCATCAGCCTAGTAACAGTTTGCGTCTATGTTTTAACACCTTTGGCCACTAGAGGATTTTCCCGAGTATCATTTCCTAGAACATCAGTCTTGTCCTTATGCCTTGAGCTAGTATTTTTTCTATACTCGTTCCTCCCTTGTAACGTAATATTCCTTTATTCTTTTTTCCAAATCAACAAAAAGAATAAAAAAATCAAATATACCCCAAAAAGAGGATGGGAAAAGTAGTTTCTTTATTGGCAGCATTATGAGTCACCCTTGGATAAAGCACATATGTCCATTTGATTCATTAGACTATGGGATGTAGTATGACCTTAGGAAGCTTTGCTCATTATAGAGTTATGTCATCCACCGTTTGGTTACTCTTCCAAACATACGGAGAGTTTGTGTTGCCTCCTACTTCGTAGACTTATGATTAACATATATGTTGCCTGAGTCTTATCACTTGTCATGCTATTGTACAAGGGAAGTTTTTTACTAAAACTGAGTCAGACCCTCTGCAATATGTCTCTTGTCCGCATACCCGGCCATCCTGAACGTCTAATCAAGTCTTTGTTCGAAATCACTGAAGCCTTCAGTCTGATCATCAAGATTATCAAGTCCACAACCGATGAGTCGTCGAAGACCTCTGGGTAGTGCAGTCGTACACTCACATTACACTCCTACCTGAGTTTATAAGATTTTGAAGTTGTTGCTTGATCTCTGAAGTACAGTCGTCAGGCCGAATCAGCTTCTGAGAGATGGATACTTTCTAGGTATATCTTTATGATTTCGAGATGTAGCTCTATTGTGTATTGTTCACAGCTACTCTTTATAGTTATTTGACATGGATCTACAGTGTATTTGATTGGTAGACATGGTTCTGATTTATCCCGAGCATGGGTATGCCCGCCTCAGTGAGACATTTGATATTTCTTACAGATGACACTTTCGGATTCCTGATTCTTGGGCTCACTCATTCATCATATCAGTACAGATTGGTAAAGAATTGCTAATGTATTTTGGCCATCAGATGCTCTTCTGACCTCACACATTAGGGGGCATCTATTATAACCCTAAATTGCACCATTTATGCTTACCTGGCATCAGGCCAACTCATTTCCCTTCATTGCCAAAACCATGCTGAACAGACTCTTCAAAAACCTCTTAAAACAAGTAACCCGTGCCCTAACCCATTACTAGGCACATTGGAACACTGGCAGGCCTTATACAACACACGTTGGAACACTGGCTGGCCCATTATAGCCCCCATTTACCTAACAAAGCAAAAAATCAAGAAAGTTTCCAATGGAACGAAAAGCTTTGGGTCAGTTAACTGGAACTCCCAGCCATGCATGGCCGAGAGTTCATCTAAAACCCTATCTCCTTCTAGCCTATAAAAGAAGGGGTAGGGTTACTATTCAAAGGAGGAAAATCATAGCAAAGAAACTCTGCCCAATTGTCGAATTCGTTTTGTCCCAACCCTTTAGCCTTTCCTCAAGCTTTAGGATAATTCAAGAAAAGCAGTTGGAGGAAAAAGAAGAGGAGGAGCCCAGGATTAGGATCAAGGAACGGTGGCCGGTCTCTATAATCATTGTAAGTTGATTCATCTTGAGATTAATAAAAAGATATTTTTCCCGTCCCAAATGCACGAGTCTTATGTGTTTCATTTGATTTATGTTTAATCTCTAACCCTCTAGTAGAACAATAGCATGCATGCGTAGTTTTTTCTTGATTGCAGGATCACTTTTGGAAGGAGTAGCAGAAGCAATGGGATAAAGCTCAACAGAGGATCTACACCAACCATCGATAACAAGGTTAGTTGGTTCTTTCCATGTTTTTATGTGAAAACGGGTTTTAGGTTTGGGGTAGAAGGTTAAAAGTAATTTTTGAAGGGTCATGATCTGCATGCAAGTTTAAACCCTAGCTTGTTAGTCCGTAGGGTAGAATTTCCCCAACAACACACATGCGGGGGTAAATTTTGTTCAACCTTCGACTACTCAACAATACCAAAGTTTTGAACAGTTGAATATAGCCAACCCAACTCACCCATCGAACAATGCCAAGAAGAAGGGATGAAACAAGAATAACAACAACCTAGGTAAAGGTGGGAATCAACCCCCACAACACCAACCCACTGGGGGCAACCAAAACCAATGGAATCAAAACCCCCAAGGGGGAAATAATAAAAAACGCCAAGGGAGAAATACTGTTAAAACCATCTTCCCTTGTGCCCTTTGTGGTGAGTTTGGTCATTACACTCACCATTGCCCCCAGATTGTTGATGTCAAATGGTTGAAAGACTCAGGTAGTCTTCCCCATTCTCCTGCACAACCTACCCCTCAGCAGACAGCACAACAATACGTACAACAACCCCCTCCCGTCGTGCTACAAAATCCTATTCCACATCAAAGTGTGATAAACACTCAACAGGACACACAACATCCCCCACCTCAAGGGGGATAATACCTCAACCCCAACAATCTAGCAGAGCGTACAATTCTCCTTATCAGTGAGGAAGAAATCCTTTTTCAAACGCGTAATCATCAGTATCATGCACCCGCTGATTCTACTCCCATCTCTCCAGAGACAAACCCTACACCAATGGGACCCCCATTGGTGATCCCTCACCCTTTCTCTGAACCACCACTACGCATCCCTCACATCCCCTTGCGCAGGAATGTCCACAACCCACAGGCTAGGGAAGCTCATAACTATAGCTTGGTAGATGACTTAGCGCAATCCCCGGCTGCTATGTCAGTCTTGGAAGTCCTCCAGACTTGTCCTACACAGCAGAAATCACTACTTTCTGCCTTGGGGGTATTCGACCCTACCGATACTCGACTCATCACCTTTGATGTTGACAGCGGAGAACCTCGTCTTCCCGCCTTGATCGCTTTTCAAATACAAGTAAAAATTTGGAACATCACAGTTCATCGATGTATCATCGATGAAGGTGCATCTACATGCATTATGTCCAAAATAGTATGGTAGAAACTTGGTTCCCCAGAGCTCATACCCTTTGCCATCACATTAAGAGATTATGACGGATGACCATCCTCTCCTGAAGGGCTCTTTCAAAATGTCCCACGTTGAACTCGGGGGCAAGACTATTCTCATTGACATCGAAGTTATCGATGCCCCCACTCGACTATAATATCCTGTTTGGTCGTAGCTACATGTACGCTATGAAGGCAGTGGCATCTTCCATCTTTCGGACAATGATGTTCCCCCACAATGGGAAGATCGTGACCATCGACCAAGTCTCACATTATGAGCATAACCCATCTGCTAACCTCGATAACATTCTTCCCCTCATCCACACAAACCAAGACGCATATCCGCTCGTCGAGATGGGTCCTGGGATTTTTAAAGATCCATCCTTGTTAGGAACATACCATGGAGCACCACCACTCCTTCATCCTACTAATCAAGTGTTCATCATCTCATCTAACAAAACTCACATAGAGGATTCTCTTCCTCCTCAGGAGGCTTCAGTCATTCCTGATGTCCCACTAGTCGCAGAACCACTCCCGCCGGATCCTCCTGCACACTCGTCAACCCCAACAGTCCACGAATCCACATACCCTCAGGGGCATAGTCTCGTTTGGGAGACAGTTCCCCAACCCCTCATTCAAATTCTCTTATTTTACCCTCCACCAGGTATAGAATATTTTTAGGTAGCCGCNCCCAACAGTCAACGAATCCACATACCCTCAGGGGCATAGTCTCGTTTGGGAGACAGTTCCCCAACCCCTCATTCAAATTCTCTTATTTTACCCTCCACCAGGTATAGAATATTTTAGGTAGCCGCAATTCTCACACTACCCAATATGGTGTTAGCAATCCTAGTATGGTATTTACACCCACCGGAGATGGTCCCTCGACCATCCCTCCCCCCCCAAGAAGGCCTCCCCATGACGATTCCCATCTTTACCCCCACCACCCCCCCACTCACTAACCTCCCAGCTACAGCTGGGGGCAGGAGAAATAAGAAAGAGCCCACCACTCCACTTCCTCCATGCATCCCACCAATTTGCGCACTATGTGAGAAAAAGGGCCACCAAACCAACAATTGTCCATCACTACCTAAATTACAGAATTTTCTCCCCCCAATCAAACTCCCACAACATCCGCCACTACTGCTAGTCCCACCACTACCACCTACCCTTCCAGTAGTAAAGGGTTGAGGACCAAATATGCTTGTGCTATATGTTCAGAGTATGGCCATTACACCCATCATTGCCTAGCACTGCCACGCTTTCGGTAGACATTAGCGGCTGTACGCTAGAACTTCCAGAACAACCCCAATCCTACTAAGTCCTCATCAATAAATATCACTGACATCCACTATGTCACCACTTTAGTTAATGAACATATGAGATGCCCTTTCTCTCTCTGTGATTCATTAGCTCATTTTGCATACCAGTATCCTATGATCCTTGAATATAGGCAACATCAATTGGCCCTGCTTCACCAACCCATAGAGGCGATAATTGACATTACCTAGTCACTAGAGGATCTTCATGTCATTTCTCCCGAGCCCGAGGCACTCCCAGCACCTCCATGGTTCTTCAATGACGTCTTTGAGGATTTACCCCACAACCCCCCCAACTCACCTGCTCATTCCCCTACGGACACTCTCTACTCAACCACCACGGGTACCCCTCAGTACTTCAATATATGGTTTATGTCGAGTGAACCCACACCATCTCCTAAACATGTTCCCCTTGTTTCCTCACCAGGGAGAAACCACACCACCACTGTCCTAGAGGTCACTCCTCACGACCCCTTGTATTCCCATCAATTCCAATGCGATGAAGAAATACTCGAAGAGTTAAATCACCCAGACTCTCCCTGGGATGTGCTACATCATTGCGCACTCTTCTCTCCATAGGAAGCCGTTATGCCTCCTAACCAAAACCCCATTTACGCGGTCAAAACCAAGGATTTTATCCCATCAGGGCCTATCGATTGGTTCAAAAATCCCATTCTTGCTCCTGATGCGTTTGAAGAAGCCAACATGGCCAACATTTCCCCCACCATCAAAATCGACATTTCCATTAAACATGGCATCGTCGAAGAAATCACCATTGGAGCTGCTTGCACTCCTCAGAAAATCGTCGTGTACAAAGCCCTCTTCCAAGAATTTAGGGATATTTTCACCTGGTCATACATATAAATGCCCGGCCTCGATCCCTCTATTATTGAACATCGCATTGACACCTGGCCCGACATCACACCAGTTCACCAGAAACAGCGACTGCTACACCCATCCAAAGCTACGGCTATCAAAGCCAAAATTGACAAATTACGAGCTGCCAGGTTTATTTACCCCATCTCTTACACTTCATGGGTTTCCAAACCTGTACCCATCGACAAAAAATAGGGCACTATCTTCATTTTCACCGACTTTCGTGATCTCAATAACGCATGTCCCAAAGACAACTTTCCAACACCTTTCATCGATCAAATTATCGACTACTGCGTCGGCCACGAGGATCTCTCCTTTATGGATGGATTCTATTGCTATAACCAAATTCAAATCCACCCAGCCGATCAATATAAAACCGCATTCATTACCCCATGGGGTACTTTTTCATATCGTGTCATGCCTTTTGGATTAAAAAACGCCGGTGCAACTTTCCAGCGGGCAATGACATACGTCTTCCATGATCTGGCTAAAATCATCCTTGCCTACTTGGACGACCTCACAGCTCAATCCAAGAAATGCACCCAGCATCTTGATGATTTATGAATCATCTTTCAATGGTTTCATCAGTACAACATCCGCTTGAATCCCCTCAAGTGTGTGTTCTGTTTCACCGCAGGGTGCCTCCTCAGTTTTATTGTTTCCCAAAGCAGTATTACCGTTGACCCCCTCAAAGTTCAAGATATCACCAAAATTCCACCTCCTCAGAATTTACGACAACTTCAGAGTCTACAGGGAAAAGCTAACTTTCTTAGATGCTTTGTCCCCGATTACACCATATGCGCACACGGTTTCCTCCGCTTACTACGTCACGACATCCCTTTTCACTGGGATGACCATGCCCAATAGTCATTTGACGATCTTAAAGAAGCGCTTTCAAATGCAACTTTAATTAGTGCACCTGACTACAATCGCGACTACATCCTCTACGTATCAACATCAGCTGTATCAGTAGTCAGCGTCCTCATCCAATTTGGAGATGACAATCATGAACACGTCATTTATTACATTAGTAAGAACCTCTCAGGACCACCCTTGAAGTATAAACACGAAGAGAAACTTGCTCTTGCAGTTGTCCTCACAGTCCAGAAACTGTGCCATTACATTCTGCTTCACACCACAAAGGTCATCGCATATTCCAACCCTATGTAGTACTTGCTCAGCCGTCGACAAGTTAACGAAAAGTTCGCTCGATGGATCATTATCCTTCAGGAGTACAACCTCGATTTCTCAACACCTAAGAGTAAGAAGGCCCTTGTTCTCGCTGAACTTGTCACAACCCTCCCCTCTGACACCACCAGTGCCCCCGTCAACACCGACTTTCCTGATGAACATCTCTTTTACATCACTTTGAATGATCCTTGGTATGGAGACCTTCTCGTCTACCTACAAACTCAAAATTTCGGTAACCATCTTTTACGAGATGATCGTCAACGTATTCGTCATCAGCCCCCCCCCGCTACCTCCTCATTGGAGACATCCTATACCAGTGGGGCATCGACACCATTCTTCTTCGATGCTTGACTATTGATGAGGCTGACAGATTCTTAAATGAATGCCACAGTGGTGCATGTGGGGGCCATCTGTCGGGTATATCCACCGCTCAAAATATTATCCGAGCCGGTTACTTTTGGCCTACCTTGTTTCATGATTGCATTCATGCTGTGAAACGATGTGAGCAATGTCAGCTCTATGCCAACAAAGCTCGAGCTCCCCCCGCTCTTCTTCACCCTGTCTTTATTGTCGGTCCTTTTTGTAAATGGGGCATCAACTTTATGACTTGTAATCCCCCCTCCAGCAATGGTCACAAATACATTGTTGTCACCGTTGATTACTTCACCAAATGGGCTGAAGCGATGCTCACTTTCAACAACACCACTGACACTACAACGCATTTTTTCTTTAACCACGTCATATCCCATTTTGGAGTACCCCTCCAACTCGTTTTCGACCATGGGAAACACTTTGAGAATGAGATATTTTTTGAACTCTCATCTCGGTTAGGCTTCTCTCACGAGTTTGCCTCACCATATTACCCTCAGTCAAATGGATAGGTCGAGGCAGTTAACAAAGTCCTCAAGACCATGTTACAGCGCATGGTTAATAAACATAAAACCAATTGGCATCATATGTTATTTTCTTCTATGGGCTTATCAAACAACTGTGAAAACCACTACCAGTTTCACACCGTTCCATTTATTCCATGGGGTTGAGGCAACTCTTCCCATCGAATGTGAAATTCCCACCTTATGCACCGTAATTGAGCTATTACCTGACACTGCTCCAATGGAGCAGCACTTGCTGAACTTGGAGTCTCTGTATGAAGATCATCGATCTTCCTTACAGAACAATGAGGTAGCTAAAAAATGATCCAAATCTACCTTTGATCGCCATGTCAACCTTCAATCATTCCACAAAGGTGATCTCGTCCTGGCTTATGATATCGCTCATGATACCTTCGGCCAGGGAAAATTCAAATCACTTTGGCATGGACCTTACATTATCCAACATTGCCTCACCAAAGGCACATACATCCTAGCCTCTCCCGAAGGCCTCCCTCTCAAAGAACCCGTGAACAGGTTGTATCTCAAGAAATTTTATTCTTAAAAGTAGTCAGTCTACTTTAGGTTATTTCTTTTCTAGTGTTTTTAATATTTTTTTTCCCCTCTTGTCTAAACTATCCTTTGTGCTATTGAGAGATGCTTCCTACACCAGCCTACCACATTGGTTACGCCGACGACACCAGCCGTTGGACACAAAATCTCTCTTTGGCTACTTGGGCTCTCTACACCCCCTCACATGAAATGCTACATTCAAACGACATATGTTTGGGGTCATCAACCAACAACCAAGCCGAATACACTGTGGTCATCAACCTCTTGGCCGACGCCCAACATCATCATAGTCGTCACCTTAGCATCTTCCTTGACTCTCAACTAGTCGTTCTCGAACTCAACAATGTATACCATGTACGCGATCCGTGCCTCTTTCGCAAATACCTGCAAGTTAGACTATTATCTCGACATTTTGATTCCATTACATTTACACATATTCCAAGACAATTGAATCAATTAAAATATCACATAGCTAACATGGTGTTAGATTGGCATAACTCACATCAAGCTACACATACATAAACATATCACAAATCCTGTCACAACATATATATAGAATAGACATCATCAAACTCATAAAAAAAAAACAAAAACAAAAAAACACATGTAGACACCAGATGAATCTCAAAATATGTATACTCATGTATATATAAAATCCCCTCAGGGCATCCAAATGTTTACATACAAAAATACATGTATTAGCAGGCCAATACAACACCTCGGTACAAAAAATGGGTTCACCAGCCTATATACAACAAAAACGATATACATCAAGCACCACTCATGGTGCCTCTATCACCCCACCACCTGCTCCTCCCTCAGGCAGTGGCGGCCCAACACCACCTGCCCCAGGCGGTGGTGGTCCACCCACAAGACCCTCCTTCCCTGACAGCAGACATCCACTCGTCATAGCAGCAAGCACTGCTGCTCACCGCACTATGGACCGCCATGGTGGCGGTACCCCCACACACTGTTCTAGGAAACTCTCATCCTAGATGCACATCCACATGTCCTCTGGTACATCCTGTAAAACCATCTCCAGACAATGGTGTACATCATCATAATCCACTCTGGCCACTGTCGGAGGAGTGTGTGATGACCCCGCACTAGGGTCATCGAACTGACGCCTCCTCGCTGCCCTCTCTGGCTCAGCTGGTTGCCCCGCGACATCCTCCTCCCGATGTCTCTCTCCCTGCGGTTGTATCTCCGGATCTCGATGAGCCGACGCTCTCTGCATCTCCACCTCATGCCCACGAGGTGCCACATATACACATGCAAAAAACAACAACAAAAAATAATATCAATATCTATATCATATACATATGGACTGATATCTCAAAAAAAAATAATAACAAAAATCAAAAACATACACACCAAATACTAAACATACGTCGATGGTCAAACACCTCCCCTGGAGTTAGCACCATGTCCGGGTCACCCCAGAAGTCCACCCCAGCATAGGGGTACTGAAGTATCACATGTGGCATCTACCGCCACCCCTGTGATGACTCTGCTGAAAATAAGTGGCCACCTTCGCCACCACCGTGACAAAACAAAACTGTAGACCACCACCTCAGCTGCAGCTCTCGTTCCCCCGGCATCTCCAGTAGGATCCTCGGGTGCAACATCAACACCCTCTCTAAGAACCAGGCCACTAGGATGGACCCAAATGCAAACTCTCCCGCACCTATGGATCGACAACATTCTAACTGCACCACCATCCTCGCATGCAGCGTCAGCCCCCACGCAAACCGCTTGCTGACCACCACTCTCTCCAGCACCAAAATATGGCCACCACTAATCCGCTGGGTCGCCAACGACCAATATATCTGCACAATCATCACCTCTATACAGCGATGTGCCAGGGCATCTATCGCACCGATACTCACCACAGTCCCAGACATAAAGTCCTGACCTAAGCAGTATCTCTGCCCAATATCGGCCAACAAAATGGTCCTGGGAAATACCGGCTCTATCGGTAGGGGCGTTCCCCCAAAGGGGAGCCCAGTCAAGAAATAAATATCCTCCACCACAGTGAAGGGGATCTTCTCTCCTCATACGAGGAAGCAGTGCAGCTCTAGACTCCACATTTGGATCAGGAACTACAACAGATACTCCTGTACCCGTATCAACGGGCACTCAAAGAACTTCAGCAACCCACAGGTTGCCAAAGTCGCATGCACATCGGGCCCCTCAATGGCCACGGCGTCTCACAACTGGGCCCAGTCTCGCTCTCACCACCGCACTGGCATCGTCACTACGGTCCACCTGTAGACAACACAGAGCCCTATATCAGTTCATGAAACCATCAACAACATAAAAAAGACTCATTTTTTACCCTTCAACCTTGCCTCCTAGGCGCAGTTTTTGTTACACACAGGCACGCACACATGCATTCCTGTTCAATACACAGGTGCACACATATGTGTTCCTGTTCATTACACAGGCGCGCATATATGCGTGCCTGTGCACTGCACAGGTGAGCATCTGTGTGCACCTGTTTGCTTCACAGGCATGCCCCTACACGCGTTTGTTCACCATACAGACACGCACAGGTGAGCGCCTGTCAAACCCACAAGCGCACACTGATGCGCCCCTGTTTAACTCACAGGCGCGCCCTTCGGGCACCCCTTAAATTCTCCCTATCACGCACCCATGCGCACATATCCAGTGGACAAGCGCGCACGTATGCGTGCCTATCTCACGATTGCCTGCGCATGTGGGGCCCAGACCCCCTAAATACCTCTGTACGGCCCTCCGTATAGCCCCTGCCCAAAAATTGAAAACCTATTTCTATGCAGGATGATCAGACCACTAACCTGATACTCGCAAATCCTCAATCGGATGCCTCATCCTCCCCGAATCTCCAAATATCCTCTGCAAACTACTCATCCAGTTACTATTGTAGCAGGTACAAATGAGGTGGCAATGTGGGCCCTACAGCTATATATAGGCCTTTTGCCAAACTTCCACTCACCATTCCGGGAGCCCATGGCGTCCATTTTTCAAACCGTCTTCAGCCACAGGATCAACATCCCATCACCTACGTCATAGTAGTCCTTGGGTCACTTTTCATCCTGAGCCCCCAGGGTGCCTTTTTTTTTTTCATATCATGGTCAGGTATGCACGTGCATAGTCACATTTCTCAAATACATGCTCATATCTTTGATTCTCTTGAGATATTATTTACTTTGGGTATTTGGTTTCCATGTGTGCAGGTACTTGATCATCCTCCATCGACACAACCCCTTCAGTTATATACTCAACACTAGCATGTAGTCTTTCATGCTGTATCACATTTACATTTCCATTCACACCCTCTGATATTGGCCTCTAGGATCCCCATTCCCAACTTTGCATTACCCATGCCTCCATTTGCATCTTCGGTACTGTTACCAGGTAGCATTCTTACCCACATGAGTTGTCCCATTCATAGCACCTTTTTCCACTTTTTGACACTCATGTTGTGTTTCATTACCCTTTAGGGATGGGAGTCCCGATAATCTTTCATCATGTCGTGAATCAGCCACATACTCCTTCTCCTCATTTTGCTAGCTTTCCCACACAGACTCCCAGATTATCTCTTTACGGTTCTATTTTTTTACCTGCATCACCACAATATCATGAACCCTCCATTTAATCCACAATTAGTTTTCCCATCTGTGAACCTACCTTCATTTCACCTACCTCATATAGAAACTCACCAATGGGGCCCCCACCCTTCATCAGTCTTCCAAGCACATTATGCCCTATGTGGGACACCCATATCACACTGGGGCACCCGTTTCTGTATTTGTACATTTCCCCCCAAAATTATTCGTTATTTATTGTACAAACGCCTTTATTTCCAGTCATTACATTCTCTTTTTGTCGTCACCTTTGGCGACTTGCTTCCTTCCTTTTAGCCACACGCAACCCATGTCACCCTTGGTTGGATCATTACTTATCATCTAACCTTGTCGGCATTGTCCATATCTTCAGAGCACCCCACAGGTCACTTACCTCTACCCTCTGATTTTTTCACCTTCTCCCGCCTCTGGCACAACTTATCACCAGTCTTGTCATCCTCCTGACACTCGACCTCATTACACAGTTGCGACCACTTTTTATCTCATACAGCCTCCAGCCAAGGGCAGTCTTGAGTCTTCCCGCTTATTGACTTTGTCCATGTACCTCTACCACTTCCTCACCTCAGTAGATTTCATGAAGCCCTTTGCTTCTGGGAGTCACGTCCCCTTTTGTCGACATCAACACCATTTTCTGGAAGGGTGACAGTATCTTGATTCTCATTCTCCACTCAATGAGAGATTTCGGATGGAACAAGGTGAAACACCATCGCTCCCTACTGTCGTTGACCCCCGTAACATTCGACGCCAACACTTTCTCATGTTATGGTGGGTATTACTTTGCGACTATTGTAGTTAGTTATTTTATTTACCGAAGACCTCTAAACTTGGCAGGGCTATCAATGCCCACACCATCGCTGCTACTTATTACCGCGATCAATGCCTACTATTCAGATCATGTTCATTTGCAGAATTGTCTTCTGCCTCTATTACGACCGCCCCCAAGGGCACTGTAGTCATATACACCAATGCTTCAGTCCTTTTTTTTTCCAGAGATACATGACACGAGCATGGGGCATGCCCGCCTCGTTTGTACATAGTTTTCTATTTTGCGCACCTCATAGAAGATCGGGTCCTACCGATTCCTTTTTTCTCCAATGGATTGCTCTAAACGATCCCACTATTTCTCTATCTTACAACAACATTCTCAGTAGAAGAAAAATTGATGGATTTTGGCTATACGTATGCTCCTAACCTCATCCATTAGGGGGCATCTGTTATCACTTAAATTTCTTCTACACATGGTTACAAGAACTCAACATCATCAAACAGTAATGAAGTCATTCATGGCCCTGAATTAGTCTCACAACATTCAAAAAAGGGAAAAAACTATATAAAGTAGTGACAAATTGAAGAGCGCTTTACAGAAGTTGGGCGCGCGCGCACATGCGTGGAACAGGAACGTAGAGTGCGTGCATACACGCACGATGCACGGCTGTTAGCGCAAAAAGCTGCGCACCTGCTAAACAACGCATTTATGAATATGGTCGGCCTCCCAACCACTTATGGTTCAGCTCCCAAGCTGATTTGACCTCCAAATTCAGGCTGGATCCAAATGGTGGGCTGGTCAAAGACCTAATAATTCCGTAAATGGCCTCTTTTCACACTACAAAGTAGTTACACAATAACCCAATGCAATGCTATAAAAAGCCATGAATGCACCTCATTTTCTCAAGGAATTCAAAGTAATGTTATGTTGCCTATATTGTTTTAAGGACTCCATCCTTGACAAGAACACATTGGCACCATTTCATTGAGCAATCCAACTCTCCATTGAGTAGATTTGCAAAGAGTTCTTTCACCACTATTTTCATTTTCTTTGTTGTAAGGAGAGAAATCTTGTGAGGGTCCAAGAGCCTTCCCTTAAAGGAAGAAGGGACTCATAGTCCCCTTTCTTCTTGGTGCTTTGATTTTATCAATAAATCAGCCTAAAAACATTGGTGACATGGGTCTTTTTGTTTTTGTTATCTCTATGTCCCTATGCTTATGATTTTAGTTTGTATTAGTTTAATTCTTGCTTATAGTTTTGTTTTTCTTTCTCTAACTCTTTCCTCTACAATTGTCCTTCTCAGCAAGACCTAACTGGGCATGCAAGCACCTCTTATTTTCTCACCAAGGTGACGAAATATGTGCAACATAAGGCACTGGAACTACTTTTCTTGGAAGCTCGCAAGGATCATGACATCCCCTATGGAGCCAAATGTTATCACATAAACTTGTCAGAGTCTTGTGGTTTCTACTTAAGTATGTAGTTTTTCCTTTCCTTTCTCCTTTTCTCCAAACAAGCCTTAAGTTTTTCCCCTTTCGGCTTGTAATTTGATCTGTGTTTGTCTTCGATCGTTTGAGAGAGATTTTGTTTTGTGTAATCATTTTTGAGAAGTCTTGACCCCCGTATTTTATTTTCTATGGGTCAATCACTGCCATATCTACCTTTATCATTGATATTTCTCTTTCCCAAGCCCTCGACAAATCATCCAAGTAATTATTTATACAGGCTGCAATAGTAAGCACAAGCACAACACTTAGAGCTGTATGATATGGACTCAAATCAAGCGAGTGAGCAAGTTCAATTTGGTGAAGGAATTTTCATTTCAAGGTTCAGAAATCGACGATGAATAAAAGTCACAAAAATCAGGAGTTTGAAAAGTTGTTGAAGTTATTTGTGAAGGATTTGAACCCCCGAAATCCAAAATCCACAGAAGTCATTCAATCCAACAGGACCTGTGGCACCAGATTTGAACCATGGAGAAAATCATTTTGGGAAAGCTGAAGTGAGGAATGTGTAGATTTTCTAAACTCCTGAAATGCCAAAGGCCCAAAGTCCTGAAATATGGATATTCATATGGACCATCCGATTCAAAGGGACGTGTGGCACATGATCTAAGAAATCACGATTTCATGACTAAAAGTTTTTAGCATGGCGCACAGTATAGATTCGTGAAATGCAAGATCACGAAACGTGAAGTTGCGAAGCGCCCAAGAGTTGGGCCCATGATCACAACCCATGGTTATATAAGAAACATGGCCATAAGGAAAAGTAAGTTCCTATTGAGTGGTGGGCAGCTGAGGTTTTCGAGCAAGCATCATGCCCATAAAATTCAAAGTAAATCCGATCGTCAATTTGGATGGGTTATTTCGCAGATTCGAGCATCAGGATTTTTAGAATCAAGTGGAGTGAAGATTCCAAAAATGGGAAATACCAAAATTTCATATGAGATAAGTTTGAGGTCATAGCCCATGGTCACATGAAGCAATGGAGAGGAGCCACTCCAGAAGCTGAGGGCATCTATATTTTTCACAAAGGGAGATATAGGTGGTCTCAAGGCACCGAGACTGAATTGAAGGAGCCGTGAACGTCTCCTGGAATATTCATGGGTGTCATATTTCATCCTAATCCCGATGGAATTAGTTAATGGAAATGGGGGACGTGGTTGAAACCTCATTTTACCCCATAAATGGAAACCATGGAAAATCTAGTCATGGAGGCAGAGTGTCAGTGCAAAGTTCCCCTGTCAATGGATTTCTCTGCAAATCCCATACCAAGATGATATTGCGTCTAACATAAGAATGCAAGTGCATCCTAACAGAAGAAGATGCAGACATCGAGACTTTAATGCAATGATGAGATCACTCCCCCAGTGGGAGAAATTTGTTCTGAGTATAAATAGTTTATTTTGATATTTTTTCGATGTCGATGGTTGAGATACACTCCTGATTTGTAAATTTTTAATAAAGCCTCTAGTTATCTGGTTATGTGTGTCCATTTGATACTTCCTGTTTAATGACAACCAACTTTCTTTTCATCTCTTTTTCTTCTAATACTAAAGACTCGGGCATGGATGATCTAGTTGAGTTGTGATAACTGTATTGCAATGTATGTTTGATTGCGGTATTGTTATGGCATTTTTAGTTTCCTGAAGTTTTGGATTCAAGAGGATCTTGTATTTGAAGATTTTCCTCCTTAGGTTGTTGGAAGACCGGATGTCCATAGCATACCTCTAGATTTTCTCCTCAAATTCTTCATCCTACTCACCATTACTACAACTTACTGACTGAATTTGGATAAATACCTCACCTGTTATCACATATCAACCCAATTTTCTGAGATAAAGCGATATTATCCTGAGTCTGTGTCCATTAGAACCCCTTTAAATTTGTTCATTGTGACATAAAAATGATGGGTGTTGGGATTACCTTTTCCGCAATCCAAAAATATCTTCTAGTGCTAACATGATGAAGATGCACCTATTGCTATCGACAAATGTTGAAGGATGTGTGAAAAATTCTCCATCATTTCGTCCTTTTGTCGCGTGAGATCTTGCTCAAGAAACAATTTAATAGAATAGTTTTCTCCATCATTTTTCTTTTTTCTTCCATAGAGGGTTTTTTGGATGTGCAAGAGTGAAATTCCTCAAGAGAGACAAGATCTAGACCCAATTGGCTATACTCGGACATCGTCGAGGAAATACACTAAAAAATGATCAAGAGCAGCCTACTCTGATACCACTGATCCAGATTATGTTTGGAACAAAATGAAAGTAGAGATATTACAATGAAATTCTCATGAAAATTACCAGATACAGAGAAATACAACAATACTTTATTTCTATTAATGAAAGAATTGTAAAGAGATTGTAAAAATACAGAGTGCAAGACTCATTAGAATGGTGGCAGTTTTATCTCTAAGAAGAGATGTGATGGATACACTCATTCACAAGAATATGGTTACAATAAGGCTCTGAAGGCCTTTTTATGTTAAACAAGAATTCCAAAACCCTAGACATCCAAAATCCTAACCCTGGGAGATGAAACACCAAAAGTCATATGGGCCCCACTTGGGTAAGTTGGTACCTTAACTTCCTGGGGTTGTAACTTTTTCATATGACCTCTATTTTAGGTGCATGATAGCTCATTGGAAAGGTATTTTAGAGAAATACACATTATGTCATCAAACTCTGACTCATTTTATAGTTTTACTATGGCTAGACAAAAAATAAATTCTATTTAGGGCTCCAAAATGTCCTTGGAAGTACAACAAGATGTGCTAACTTGATAACATACAAAATAATCCAGTTGGATTAGGTGAGAGGTCACCCATAACTCCCTAGAATATGTGTAGGGATTTAGATAGCCCCAAAAGTGTAGAGCTTCAGATAGCCCCAAAAGAACATGATTAACTAAAAAATGGAAAAAGGAGCCATTTGGAACAAATGGGTGGCCAATAATATCCACTTGGACCACAAGTTGATCGATTCCCCTCTCCTAGAGAGGATGGTTAGGAAGTAGATGTACTATGTGTTCAGGGTCAGTGATTGACCCTCAAACATAAAAGCCTCTACATCAGGATTCCAATACTCCACTAGAGCATTAAGAAACCTCGGTTGTGCCCTAATGAGAAAACACTGGAAAAATTTCCACAAGCCACACTATTTTAGGGTAGCAATGGCCACAAGATCCTCCTTGACCAAAAAATCCAACTCCTCATGTTCCCTTTCTCTCCACTGAACATACATCCTATAAACACACAATTTGGATAGGTTTTAATCTTTTGTTTTTATTTTGTAAACTTCAAAAAGGGCGTACATAGGCTATCTTTAGGACAATTGTGTATGTACACAAGCTGAGTATTAATCTACTTACATACATACGCAGGCTGAGCATGGAAATATCGCGTACATGCAGTCACAACCCTTTTTCAAGGGCACTCCCCACCTAAACACAAAATTAAAATCTTAAGGATAAAATAAAATCAAAGAAGAGGTAATTTGTACTTACTTCGTCCAAGTGTGAAGGTTTTATATCCACTGTAACTCCTTGAATTCACGGTTTTGATGAATGGGTTTTTTGACCTTTTTACCATTTTCCAAATTGCAATCGTAAAAATGAGTTGTCCACCTCTATTTTGTAGCACCCATCCACAGGATGCTAAGCAATTAACAATTTATTTAAACACTTACACATTAACAACTTTGTTTTAGCATGATTTCATTGATTTTAATTTACACATTTCTTCTACATCTTCTCAATGATAAATCTAATGACATGATGAAATAATTAGTAGGCTAACTTTAAGATTTAAGAACTTAAAACATAAGTATACTCAAAATATCAATAACAAAATATCACTGAAAAATACCTCCTCCTTAGCTTGTCGAAGCTCATCGGTTGTACTATAGTCCTGGACGCTTCCACTTATCCTTTTCTCGCTTGCCCAGAGTGAAACAACGGAATCCTCCCTGCCAACTAGGAGCCTAGCCGGCTGCCTAGCTCCAATAAACCTTTCGGTTTCTTGGCCCTCCGTGCCCGTGACCCCAAGAACAGCAAAGCACAAATGCTCAAAGGAAACTATCACAAGAATCATCTCTTCCAAAAATGTC
>JZKD02S1652982.1:142530-157325 GCA_000966675.3 Picea glauca
TTAGTTCACCAATAACACATATTGATGTAGATACATCACAAATTTATATAAGAATCCATATTTGCATTGACGCCCAATTAAGAAATGTTTTCCTATTTACATCACACATTGCATCAATTATACATTCACAATATAACTTGAATTGGTATACATGTATCGAACTTGCCCATTTAATTTTCATGTTTAACAAATCAAATAACTATCTTTTTCATGAGCATATATAATGTAACATACAAATAGGCCTAGAGGTACATATCTCAATGTCTAACAAAGCCTAACTGACTCCAAACAAATGCTAAACTTTGAACTATCAAGATTGGTTAAACAACAATGTTCTAACTACCTAAGGTCAAAATATGGGGCATTACATATTTATAGATATTTTTAGCCTTTTTTCCCCTAATTTAGTCCCATTTTTCACTTTTCATGACTTGGAGGCTACTTGATTTCTCTTTTGCATTATCTTTGGGTATTTCTATCAGACTTGTCCTTTCAGTTTGTTAATTTTCATGAGATGGGTTACATTTATGTCATCCCATGGAAAAAGTCATTTTTTCAAATTTTGCAATTAGGTTTGGTTTTCACTCCCATCTTTCTACATAATGTTGAATTTTTCGCATTGTCATAGGTTCTATCCTACCAAATTGGGACACAAAACCTTCTTTGTTTCTATAGAAGTGTCCTAATTAGGTGGTAAAGTCTACCTCTACATGGATTCCCTAGGTAGACCCTTTGCTACATTTTGGCATCCATGCTGTGAGTTTTGACTATAGGCTTGGGAGTCCTTGCTAGTCTTGCTATGATTACATATTGAAGCCTCACTCCTCTTGCTAATCATCATTCTTGGCCTTACCCATGAGACTCCCTAATGAGCACAGTTTGTTGTCTTTCCAGATCACTTAAATTTTGAAAGAAAAATCCAACGAGACTATATTTATTCTTTTCGATCTCGTCTAAATTACTTGAGAAAAGAAGCCCCCCTGGAGTCTTCTTTAATCCCTTTTCATAATCTCAAAAATGGAAAATATTTCTAAGCGATCTTGTTTCCCATCACACTTGCCAAACTAAATTTGAAGGCACATCTTTCCGATGGTATTTTACCCATTTTTCAGTCTAGATGGCTAATTCTACGAATAAAGGTATGCTCTATGAACTTTGGTTTGCTAGAAGAGTATTCCTAGGCATAAGTTTAACCCTTTTTTGAGACTAGGGGACTAAATTTTCGAAAAAGGGACATTCTCCTTGGTTTTGGTTTATCTCTTTTTCGAGATTTGGAGATTACTTACAAAAAAGGAACCCCCTCAAAGTCCTTATTTAATCTCTTTTCAGACTCCCTAAATATGAAAATATCGTTGAGTGACCTTGTTCCTTTCACACTCGTTAATTGGTCTAGAAAGAGAATCTATTTGGCATGAGTTTAACCCTTTTTCCAGCCAATATATTATTCTGTAAAAAGGTAAGCCTCAAGAGACTTGTCACATGAGGAGAGTTCTCCTCAATTATATTTTATACTTTTGTGGGCGAAGGGGACTAAACCTAGAAAAAGGATGTGAGTCCATAGTTAATCTCTTTTCAGACTCCTTAAAATTAAAAAGATCGTCAAATGATCTTGTCTCAATTAAACTCGTTAAAATGGTTTTTAAGAGGTTGTAAATGTGTTGAACCTACACAGAATAGATCTATCTAGAAAATAACAAACACATTTGCATAGATAAATTGAGAAATAAGAAGCAAGAGAGAAAGAATGAAATAATTCTCATTAACTGAATGAATAATGAATAATTTACACATTATATACTATGTATAAATCAACCAATGTGCATTGGAGGAGAAGCCAATGCACCATAGTGGTGGTATAGAGTGATATGGACACGCACCAATAGTTATGGGAGTAAAAATCCACCTATTCTAATCTCTAAGGAAGTTACGAGAGTGAACTGGCACCTACTTGAGTTAACTAGCCTATGAGTCTTTAGTTAACTTAATGAAACAGAATGAAGTGAGGAGGAGATCATGGAATCATGGGTAATGCACTGGTCTAGTGATGATCTCAAGAACAATGTGCATTAGTTGGTGATGATCCCAATGTTTCATGGTGACAATACCAATGTAGCATCTAGAATCCACTCAACTGATCAAACTGAAGTGAAAACTAAAGATAATATTCTCCCTAGAGGAATATTCTTCTTAAAATATATGAGACTAGATAATGAGTAATTATGACTAATAAACAAGGAAAAACCTTAGAAAAAATAAATCCTAGGTGTGTGTGAAGTAACTCCAACACCCCCCCTGAACATCACCATGGTGAAAATAAAGAATGGGTCAACGAAGCCATGTTAGGTACCCAAATACAAAATATGCATTGAAATAAAGTGAGGAAAGAGGGAAAACATCATTTGAAACCCCCCCCCTCAAGGTACAATGTATATAAAAATAAGAACTGACAATTGCTAGGAAATTGTGTCCTTCACTTCGAGACGACTTTGTAGAGAATGAAACTTATGCTCAGTGAAGGTCTTGGTGAAGATGTTTGCAGTATGTTCTACTAAAGGAAATAATTGTAGGTCGATGATTCCCTCGTGTAATAATTCCCATATGTAGTGCATGTGGATATCAATGTGCTTCGTCCGCTGCCTCTGAACTTGATCTCTACAAATCTTCAAAGTGCTCTAGTTTTCAAACTAGATGACGATTGACCAATGAAACTGAATTCCCAACTCAGTGAGAAAATTTTGTAGCCACATATCCTAAATGGTTATGTTAACTACCCCTCTGTACTTTGCCTCGGCTAAAGATAGAGAAATAACAACCTACTTCTTTCTCGACCAACAGATAGGCCTGGAACCAAGACAAGGTGAGTAACCATATGTCGACTTGTGATCAATGCTATCACTAGCCTAGTCATAATCAATGAACCCAATGAGATCCAATGTAGATTTTGTTTCATAATGAATCCCAAAGGTGATGGTTCCCTGTACATATCGAAGGATATGCTTTGCAAGCTTCCAATGTATCTCATGTGGCTCCTCCATGAACCTGGAAACTGTGCCAACCGCATAAGAGAGGCCTGGTCTAGAGTGTGTGAGATACAAAAAGATCCCCACTAGATGTCTGTAAAATGTGTTGTCAACCAGTGAAGTTTCCCCACCATCCTCAAGTTTGACTCCCGATAGGAAAGTAGTCCGAGAACACACGAATTCTGTCATGTGAAATCTCTCAAGGAGATATCGTGCATACTTGTCCTGAGATAGTTTGATGCTTGATGCATCCTGAAGGATATCGAGTCCAAGGAAGAAGTATAGCAGACCCATGTCTGTCATCAAGAACTTTTCATGGAGAATATTCTTGACTATAGAAATCGATGAAGTCGAGAAACCAATGATCATCAAATCATCAACATACAGAACTAAGAGTAGAAATGAATCAACCATCATGAACATGTAAACATTCAGGTCTGATTTACAACGTACAAAGTTTTGTGACAACAGGTAGGAGTCCATATTGACATACCATGCCCTCGGATCCTAATTGAGGCCATAAAGATATTTCTTCAGTTGACAGACCAAAGATAAATCCTATATAAATCCATGGGGTTGCTCTGTATAGATCTCCTCAGAGAGATCACTATGAAGAAATGCATTCTCAACATCCATCTGATGGACTTCCCATCCTTTTGATTCCAAAATGGAAAGTTCCAAACATATGGAATCCGTATTAACTACTAGAGAAAAGGTCTCATCATAGTAAATGCCATGGACCTACTGAAAGCCTTTGGAAACAATCTTGGCTTTGTGTTTGATAATCTATCCATCCGTTGTGCTCTTGGTCCTATAGACCCATATGCACCTGATAATTTTCCTTATATAAGGACGGGGAACTAGATCCCAAGTATGGTTCTCAAGGAGAGAGTTCTACTCCTCCTACATGGTGGATTCCCATAAGGGATTTCCAATAGCCTTGCCATAATATTGTGGATCTAAATACTGAATCAAGAAAATATGTCATGGTGGCAATGGTTCAATGGAAGTGAGTGGAAGAGGAGGATCCTTGAAATCATATCAAGTCCTCCTAGTATCGGTTGGATCACCAACAAGATCCCATGCATCCTGAAGAGTAGCCTGGGCCCACTTAGGTGTCAACTCTGGCTCTGCATCTGCATCTGGATGCACTAAATTTGCATATGAATGTACTAAATTTGTATATGTGTTGGCCCTTGACCAATTTTTGGAGTTTCTTGGTCATTTTGAACTATTTTGGGACTTCAATAGCCTTTCAAAGGAGGATCGCAAGACAAATAAGAGATCACAGGATCTTGGCCCACTTTTGGATCATTTTTGGGTTTTTGGGAATATGTAATGGGAATGGGAGGTCGGACCATGGGTTTACCCATGTGTAGGCCTATTTTGTAATATATATATATAGAGAGAGATGTTTAGGCCATATAAGGGAGTAGTTGAAGTCGAATGAGATATCTATGTGATGTAGGCTAAGTTCCAAGAGTTGGATCTGTGTGATCAGGGATTTGTGCATTCAGTGTAAGACTTGTAGATCTGAGTGCAAGTCCTTGAGCGAGACTATAGATGGCTTAGTGTTGTAATGCAAGGAAGAAGGATCTAGCGAGCTGCGTAGATATTCTATTATGTGTGGAGTAAGGGTTTTGATGGATTTGTTCTTGTAACTAATTGACTGAAGACAATAAAGAAGAAGAGTTGGTGGACATAGCCCCAGGGTGGGGATGAACCACATAAACACTGTGTGATGTGTTTTATGCTTGTCTTGATGTGTTCAGATGTTATTCACTAAGTTCTTTGATATTTTTAGATATATCTACTTATGATTTGTGCTTATGATATGTGAGAATATTAGATCTGATCAGGATAGTTATGCTTAGTGATTTATATGCTCATTCTAATCTGTTAATATGCTAAGTGATTAGATATTGTAGATTAGTGTGAATGTTGCGATGCTCTATTTTATCAGCAAAGTGAATAGTGATTTCATATTGTGGGACTGATGGTGCTAAGAGCTGTAATAAGTGTTCTAATTACATATCAGTGTCCCAACTAAGTTTGCAGACACATGAGTCTTGCAACCACCCCTACCTCTACCTCGGGTGAGACTTCATCTGCTTCGAAAGTATTATCAAAGGGCCAGTAGTTAGGGATTTGTTGGTGCGTTGTTGTAGTGTTGAACCTTGGGTCTTCCCTTGTGCCAACAAATGGTTCCATTGCTAGGACCTGAAACTGTGATTGTTGGGAACTAAGAAAGAATAAGATCTGTGCAAAGATTCATCCTGAAATTGTGGAAGCTCTGTGCATAGATTTTTTCCCTAGTGCGCAGTGTTCTACTTGATCTATAAATATTTGTGATGAAAAAAAAAAGAGTTCGGATCTAAAATAAAGAAGCCCGATCTAAAGAAAATAGGTTGGATCTGAAGGAAAGAAGAAAGATATGAAAGCTTTGTGATTTAAGAAAGGTAAAAGTGAGAATTTTTTACTAAAAGAGGTAATATCTGCAAGCCCTATTCTTTGATAAAGGTAAAGATAGTAAAAATATTTAGATCTGGAAGCTTTGTTCTCTATAGAAGTAAGACAAATGGAAATTTGTGTTTCTAGAGTATGGATCTAGGTATGTTTAATAACATCTGTCCTAGTTTGAAAACTAGGGCATTAATAGATGAAAGAAGGTTTTATATGAGTAGATCTGATAAGAATAGTGAAAGATATGTTATACCTATGCATAGAAAGAATTTTTGGACTAGCAAATGGATGCAGGATCCCATAAATAAATTGTTGTAGGTTAACTACCATGCTCCTAGTGTGTAGTACAGAAGAGGCTAGGGATCATTTAAAAGAAATAGATGATTAACCCTCTGTTACAGTTGCATAAAACCATGACATCTTGCTAAAGAATTCCCTGGGAGAAGACCTAGTTGTCTTTTTTGCAAAGGTATGGACCATGAAGTGTTGGATTGCCCTAGAATGATTGCTAAGATTGAAGGAATGAATCTAAATCAAGAAAACCCTAAGGCAGCTCCAGAGGCTATAGCAAAATCCCAGGAAGAATCAGAGAAAATATTGCTACAGATGAAAGAAACCTTGAATGAACGCCGACATATTATATTATCAGATATCTTTAAAGACAAAGAATGCATCGAAGCAAGAATAGGAGACTTCAACATTGATTGTGTTCTAGATGAAGAAACACAGGTGCATATCAAGATAAAGAGAACTCAAAAAGCTATAGGAAGGCCTGCCATGATTCCTTCATTAGGAGGACTAGGGTTCTTTAGAGGAAAACTGGTAAACCTGTGTGGAAGGCTCGCTCGGATACCTATGACCATCAATGGAACTTCGACAGAGGAACATTTTGAGATTATCAAATTTATTGAGGACAATGCCTCATTTACCATGTTAATAGGAAAAACTTGGATTGACAGAGATCAAGCCAGAAGAAACAAAGAAGAAGAAGTCTTGGAGAAGAAGAAACAAGAGTTAAAAGATTTCATGAATAGAAGGATCACATACTTGATTGAAGAACATGAGAATAGATCGAAGTTATTTGACACTAGAGACCCTGATGTCGAAGCTGCAAGAACACTAGAAGAACCACAAAGACTGAAGTACTTACTCTAGATAAAGAAGAGGTATTACCCCTAAATCCTAGGGAAGAATCTCAACAATGCATAGTGACTATGTTAAAACAATATAAGAATCATAATGGAAAAAGACATACTGAGATGAAGCTCACTGGAAAGAAGGCTAGAAAGATAAGTAAAAAAAGGGCTAAGATTGAAAAGTTACAGAAGATTCCAGAGGGAATTTTGCAGATAGAAGATTTGCAGAATTGGAGCTTCACCAGGATATCAGAACAACGACGCATGGCACTTCTCCATGGTGAATCAATATAGTCATTGGGGATATTATAACCATTCAATCGATGCTCGGAATGAGAAAAAAAGAAATAAAGGTCCATCATCAGACCATTAGACCACACCATAATGGATCCAACAAGAGTTAATTAAGGCCCATAACCATTGCAAGAGAACCATTGTCGAGTTTCCTACTTATCCCATCACGCCATGCATAGAGAACACTTTTGCTAACTGAGAATTTCAAGCCCCCAGACTAAGAGAATTATATACAGTGATCATTGTGTTATTGGTGTTTGTTCTAGTGACGAATCTAAGATCATCGTGAACCCAAAAATTTTAATCTCGAGTGCGTATGTCTGACGAGTTCACCACAGTTGAAGAATCAATAACAAAATATGTTGGCCCTTGACCAAGTTTGAGGAAACACTTGGTCATATTTGACCATTTTTGGAACTTTGACAGCTTGTCAAAGATGGAGTGCAACATGAAGCGAAGATCGTGGAAGCTAGACCCCTTTCTTGGGTCCTTTTTGGGTTTTTAGGGATAATGTAATTTGTATGGGATGTCATCCCATGGTTTTACCCATGTTTAGGCCTATTTTGTAAAGTATAAATAAGTAGCTAGAAAATGTAAGAGAGGCAAATAAGCTAAGTGCTAGTAAATTCTTTGTGTATACTATGTGACTGACTTGGAGAGCTAAGTGCAAGTCCTGTAATTGTTGAGTGCATGGATTGTAAGAAGGCTTTGTGCTAGATCTACTTGGGGAAGGAGGATCTGGTGAGGTGAACGCAGATCTCCTATCCTATGCGGAGTACAATTTTGAGCTATGTGCTATAATCAGATTGACCAAAGCTAATAAAGAAGAAGAAGACTTTGTGGATGTAGCCCTAGGGTGGGGGTCAACCACGGTAAACCTGTGTGTTGTGCTCGGTGCCTCGACCTAATGTGTTTATCTCTTTCCATGTGTTGAGATTTGATATGATTATGATATGTGATTTTCTATGATATACTTAGATAGATATAATTTTCTTTGTTCTTCTTAGATGTATGGATGTAGATCTAACATATATGAAAGTGGTGAGTGATAGACCTATTTTGTTGTTGCTAAGTGCTAACTTAACCTAGATCTAAGTGAATGTTGTGGTGCTCTGTGTCATATGCAAAGTACCATGAGGATTAAATATTGATGAATGATATATGATAAAGTGTTGTCTAAGTGTTAGAATCATAGATATGTGTCCCAACTAAGGTTGCAGACACCCGAGTCTTGAAACCACCCCTGCCTCTACCTCAGGTGAGATTTCATTTGCTTCATAGTTGTTGCTGAAAGGGTCGATAGTTAGGGTTTTGTTGGTGCATTGATGAAGCTTTGAACCCTGGGTATGCCCCTGTGCCAACAAATGGTTCCGTTGTCGGGACCTGAAACTATGATTGCTAGGAATTAAGCAAAAGAAGTTTTGTGCAAAGATTCGTCTTGAAATTGTGAAAGCTCTATGCGTGGATCTATTCCCTAGTGCACAATGATCCACTTGATCTGAAAATCTCTATGTTTAATAAGGAAGGATAGATCTTAAGGAAAGAAGTCATATCTATAAGAAAATAGGTTGATACTGAAGAAAAGAAGATCTGTAAGCTCTGTGCTCTGATATAGGTAAGAATAGTTAAAATTTCTTAGATCTGGAAGCTTTGTAATCTATAGAAGTAAAAGAAGTGAAAATTTTTGTCTCTAAAGTATGTATTTAGGTATGCTTGATAGATTTTGTCCTAGATTGAAAACTAGGGCATTGTTAGATGAAAGAACATTTGATATGAATAGATCTAATAAGAATAAAGAAAGGTATATTATACCTATGCATAGAAATATTTTTTGGACTAACCAATGGATGTAGGATCCTAGAAAGAATTTTTTGCAGGCTAACCATCATGATCCTAGCACGCAGTACAAGAAAAGTTGGGGATCATGGAAGAGAAAGAGAGGATTAACTCTTTGTTACAGTTGCAGAAGACCAAGACATCTTGCTAAGGAATGCACTGGGAGAAGCCCTAGTTGCCTCTTTTGTAAGGCTATGGACCATTAAGTACTGGATTTCCCTAGAATGATTACTAGACTTGAAAATCTAAATATGGAGCAAGGTCAAGAGACTAATATTATAGAAGAACACCAGAAAGAATCAGAGATTATGTTACTAAAAATGAAAGAAACCCTAGATGAACATAAAGATGTCAGTTTGTCAGATATCTTCAAAGAAAAGGAGAAAATCAAAGTAAGAATAAGAGACTTTGACATCGAATGTGCTCTAGATGAGGGAACATAGATGAACATTATGACAGAAAGTACTTGGGAAATCCTAAGAAGGCCTACTATGATTCCTTCACTAGGAAGAATAGGGTTGTTTAAAGGAAAAATGGTAACTCTATGTGGCAGAATTACCCAAATAGCTATGAGTACCCATAGAGCTTCGATAGAGGAAGAGTTCGAAGTCATTATATTTATTGAGGATCGTGCCCCATTTTCAACTTTTTTAGGAGAGATCTAGATTGAAAAAGACAAGATCCGGAGAAAAGAAGAAAAGGAAGACCTAGAATAGAAGAAGCAAGAAATCATGGAATTTATGACTAGAAGGATCGCCTACTTGATGGAAGAACAAGAGAACAGATCTCAGCTATTGAACACCAGGGACCTAAATGTCAAAGCTATAAGAACGTTAGAGGAACCACAGAAGACCAAAATACTTAATCCATATGATGAAGGAGTATTACACTTGGATCTGAAGAAAGAACCTCAGTAGCGCGAAGTGACTATGTTGAGAGAAGATAAGACTCGGAATGGAAAAAGGATGATCGAGACGAAGCTCACTAGGAAGAAGGATAGGAAGCTAAGTAAGAAGAGAGCCAAGATCAAAAAGTTACAAAAGGTTCCGGAGGAAACTTTGCAGCAGGAAAAATCACAATAATTGAGCTTCATCGAGATATCATGTAATGCTCCCTCGACCGTCATCCAACCCACAGGCCAGGAAGATGCTACTTTGAGGAAAAACATAATTTTATGCTTAATTAATAACATGAATTTAAAACAGGTTAAACACATTTAAACTCAGAGTCAACACAAAATTACTGCTGACATAAATAATCCATGGAATTAACATTAATTCATATGCACAACAAAATACATGATAAATATAAATACACAGACATGCAAAACATAATTAAAACATTGTCTGGTACTTATATTTTAAATGGTGGTAATTCCACCAACCACGCGCATGCCTACCATGAACCTCCCAGCCTTAGACCACGCTACTCATCAAGCTCAACAGTGGGTCACCCTCGAGTTGGGACTAAGCTCCACCCCAATGTAAGGAATCCTAGGCTAGGCTGAGGTTACAGGGAAAACAACATGGAATGAATGGAAGGATTCTTCCCAGGATGAGATCTTATGCCCACTACTCCCAGACTCTCATTCCCCACATGATTGTTCCGCCCAGGAGTATACACCTTCACAAGCATAGTCCATCAGTACTACACCTCCCTCTCTGGGTCTCGACAATAGGCTGAATCAGGAAGTCTTAGAGCCCAAAGATGGTGCTAGACACTCTTTGGAAGAAACCACTTCCCAGCAAACTCTCTCACCTAGAGAGAGTTGTTCACAAGCTTGACAACCTGCCTCTTCTAACAACAATCACCTCCCTCACTTGGAGAGAGGTTACACATAGGCTAAGCACAAACTCACATTGGCTAGTAAGCCATGCGCATTCCAGCACTGCATGGCCACAACAACCAACTGGGAAAAAAGACATGGGATTCCTAAAAAGGCTCAACAATCACGAAATAGACTCATAGTTTTGGTTTCGGGATTGCACAAGGTGTACAGAGATCCCACACATAGGCTCAAACTGTTCAGGCAAGGAATGTACTGGATTCCTTAGGAATCAACACAGACCTTTTCCTCAGTTTTAGAATTGCATGAGGGTATCTTGCAGAGGTTAGACAAGACTCATGTTCAGATGGTCGATGGTGGAATGGAGGAGGAACCCCCATCATGGCTCAATTCAGCAGTTTTTAACTACATGCACTTGAGTCGACACTTGTCACCCATGAAACTACATGCCTTCCATCAAAATGCTTTCCTCCCCATTTAGAAGTCACTTTTCATTCCAAAAGAACTTAGGATAAAACATATATTTCACATGGTCTTTTTGGAATAATATTAAAATATTATTCCCAAGGACTTAAGCCCCTAGGCTCAACACTTAGCCCCTCCTCCCACCTTCTAGCCCCTAATCGCTTACCCACTCTATGGAAGCTTAGTCCCCCATCACTCATTCATCATGGTCGGTCTTCACGCAATGGTGTTTATATTTTTATTAATGTTCTGCATGATTACATATACAAAATCAGGCTCTTGGCCTTCAACACTTAGGCTCTCTAGACTAACAATCACATAAGCCCACCAAATTATATAAACTTGGCTCATCAGCCTATAAAAAATAATTACAATTCATTTTAGAAACATGATTTACAATAGGGCTCAGCCTTGGGGACATTACAATCCCCCTCCCTTTATTTTTGCACTGTCCTCAGTGCAACTTTACACTGCATCTGCAAGATTTTCAAAATTTTCAAAAAGATGTGGGTACTCTGCCCGCATAACATCTTCATGATCCCATGTCGCATCCTCAGGACCGTAGAAATTCCACTAGACCTTTACAAGCCCTATAGTTTGATTCCTGAGCTGTTTGTTTTTCCTATCCAATATGCGCACAGGATGCACTTGCAAGACACCTTCTGGTTCCACCTGAGTCACATTCCAATCGATAACATGATTAGCATCAGGTATATATTTCTTAAGAAATGAAACATGAAACACATTATGTATAGTCATAGATGAAGCTAATGCAAGCTTATATGCAACTAGCCCAATCCTTTCCAGGATTTCAAATGGCCCACAAAATATGGCTGGCAACTTGGCACAACTTCCTATCTTCAGGGAACTCTTGTTAATTTTCACTTTTAGGAAAACATGATCACCCACTTTGAATTCTCTGTGGGTTCTGTTCTTATCAACATAACTTTTCTTCCTGTCCTGGGCAGCTTTCAAATTCTGTTTAATTTTTATCATTTGGTCCTCCATCTCCTTGAGAAACTCTGGCCCAACTACTGCTCTATCAGTTGGATTATCCCAACTCATTGGAGTGTTACACTTTCTTCCATAAAGTGCTTCAAATGGGCTCATCTTCAATGATGCATGATACCCATTATTGTAGGCGAATTCTACCAAATGCAGGTAGTCTTCCCATCTTGATGGTTTATCCATCATGTGCATTCTCAACATGTCCTCTATTACTCTATTCACCCTCTCTATCTATCCATCAGACTCAGGATGATATGCTATACTAAAATTCAGATTCATTTCAAATCCTTTGAATAGTCCTTTCCAGAAATTCGAGGTGAATTTCATGTCTTTATCAGACACAATCGTTTTAGGAATTTTGTGCAAGTGTGCCACTTCTTTTAAGAAGATATTAGCAACATCTGTTGCCTTGTGAGTGGTTTTTAGTGGAATAAAATGGGTAGCTTTTGTAATCTTATCCACCACAACCATGATCAAATCATGCTACTTGCTTGTTCTGGGCAATCCTGTAATAAAATCCATGGTCACCACTTCCCACTTCCATTCAAGAATGGGCAAAGGTTGTAGCAACCCTGCTAGGTGCCTATGCTCAACTTTAACTTTCTGGCACTCCATACATCTGGTGATGTATTCAACAATATCTTTCTTCATACCTGGCCAAAAGTAATGGCTTTTGACTACTGCCACAGTCTTTTGATATCCAAGGTGTCCATCATAAGTCATGTTATGCATTTCTTTTAGAATCGCAAGTTTCAATTCTTGGACATTGGGTATATACACTATATTTTTATATAGAAGTATTCCATTAGCTCCCAAGATGTAATTTCACTCTTTCTGTGGTCTCTCGCTCTGTTGTAGCTTTGCTACCAAGTCTCTGTACTTCAAATCTGCATTTGCAGCTTCCAAAATTCTATCTTTAATATCAGTCCTGTACATGCTAATGGATGTAGCATGTAATTCATGAACCTTTTTGCTAAGTGCATCAACCACCTTGTTTTCCTTCCCTTTGATATTCTTTATATCAAAGTCGTATTCACACATAAATTCTAGCCACCTACTTTGTCTAGCATTTAAGGTTAGTTGATCAAACAAGTATTTCAGACCATTATGGTCTGTTTTGAGTTCAAACCTCCTTCCCATGAGGTAATGTCTCCATTTCCTTAGAGCGTGAATGATTGTTTTCAACTCCAAATCGTGAGTGGCATAATTATTTTCATGCTCTTTCAGCTTCTTGGACTCATAACAGATTACAAATCCATTCTGGCTGAGAACTCCTCCCAACCCTTCCTTACACACATCTATGCACACCATGAAATCCATATTTCGATTTGCAATTTTCAAGATTGGAGTGTTGGTTAATAGCTACTTCAATTGTTGGAAACTCTTCTCACACTCTTCATTCCACTAGAACTTTTTCTCCTTCCTTTGTAAGGAAGTGATAGGGTGAGCTATCCTTGAGAACCCTACTATAAACCTTCTGTAATATCCCGCTAGACCCAGATAGGATCTAACTTCCACCAAATTCCTTGGCACTGGCCATTCTCTGATGGCCTCAACCTTCTCAGGATCCACAACGATCCCTTCTTCTAAAATAATGTTCCCCAAGTAATGGATCTGCATTTGATAAAACGAGCATTTGCTCAACTTGGCATACAATTGGTGTTCCCTCAACACTTGCAACACCATTCTTAGGTGTTGTTCATGCTCTACTTTTGACTTGGAATACACCAAAATGTCATCCAGGAAGACTATGACAAACTTGTCTAGATAGTGCCTGAATACACCATTCATCAACCATATAAAAAAAGCAAATGCGTTTGACATCCCAAACGGTACCACTATGAACTTGTAATGACCATACCTTGTTCTAAAGGTAGTCTTACTGATCTATTCATCCTGCATTCTTACCTGGTGATATCCCGATCTGAGATCTGTCTTCAAAAATATTTTTTCACCTTTCAACTGATCGAAAAGATCGTCAATCCTCGGCAGACGATACTTATTCTTGACAATTACTTTGTTCAACTGTCTGAAATCAATGCAAAACCTCAACATCCTGTCCTTCTTCTTCACAAATAGAACCGGGGCACCCCAAGGTGACATGCTGGGGTGAATGTACCCCTTCCTTAGAAGCTCTTCAAGCTACAATTGCAACTCTTTCAGCTCTGGTGTACTCATTCTATAAGGATCTTTCGACACTGGAGCTGCTCCAGGCATCAAATTTATAGAAAAATCATTGTCTCTCTTCGGAGGTAGTATAGGTACCTCCTAAAATACGTCTTCAAACTCTGTAAGTACTTCATGGTCTCCAATGTTTCGGACTTCATCTCTGGATGCTTCTTCCACACGGGCTGCAAATAATTGACATCCTTTTCTGTAGCACTTCTTCAACTGCATTGCTGAGATTTCTCTAACCACCACAGCTCTGGGAATCCTTTGGGCTATTTTCCGATTCCCTTCCTCATCCAGGCATGTAAACTTCTTATTACGACAGTCCAGAAGGGCATGGTTCTATTCCAACTAGTCCATCCCAATTAAGCAGTCATAAGAGCCTAAAGGAAGAATATTCAATTCAGCCTTAGTGCTCAATCCTTTCATGTCCACAGGACAGGACTTAACCAACTTAGTGACTTTCCTCTTGGTTCCTGTAGCCAACTGCACTAACCAAGACTTTTCATGTTTGCTTCTTAATAAATGCAAACTTTCCACCACCCTAGGATCTACATAACTATGGCTAGCCCCTAAATCAATTAAAATAATAAATGGTTGGTTGTTAATCATACCTTC
>JZKD02S1652982.1:196150-207491 GCA_000966675.3 Picea glauca
CCACACCTCAAGCCTTGAGGACAAGGCTGTTTTTAAGGGGGCGGACATGTTAAGGTCCTAACCCGCACATAGGTAGATCAATGTATTTGGATGTAATAAAGGTCAATATTAATAATACTTTTCAATAAAATAGAATAAGGCGGATGTAAGAAGACCTAATAGAAGCTTCCACTTCTATAAGGATCTTCCTCTAGATGCTTCTCTTAATAGACATATTTAGTATAAATAAGGGTCGAGGGTATGAAAAAACCTAGCTTGGATATTATTGTAACAGAGCATTTCTCGAATGGAGGTTGCCCCCTCGAAGAGGCCTGTGAACATTGCTATCTGATTCAAAGTGTTATTTATGTTGGTATTTTGTATATCATTTCTGTGTATTGTGAAGATTATGCTGGATATTTTACTGTTATTCTGTCATTTCTATCATTTCATTTCTGTTCTGCATATTTTATATATCTGGTATCTTGCACTATATGTGTTCTCCACTACGATTGGTCCGACTTTGGACGGGTTATCTTTGCTACCTTTATGCACAGAACCTCGTGTTTATCCCCTGTGTTAGAGGGGGGTCCCGGATAAATTCCATGAAACTGGAATTAAACACTCCCTATCTCAGACTCCAATGTTTGATTTTAAATGGCCTTGAAGAGTTTCCTCTCCAACCTAATCCAGGGCCCTAGTCCTAAACTAGTTTGTGAACCCTACAAACATAAAAGTCTAGTAGATTTTAAATTTAGCGTTACTTTTATGGATTTGTCTTAAATCAAGGGGTATGAGGGTGAAACTGATGATGTGTAAAAGATGAAAGAAAAAAAAGAATAAAAAATATGGAAGAAAAACTTTTATTGAATGCAAAATTTCAACAACTTTTCAAAAGAAAGATTTTTTAACTTTTCTAAGATTTTGGACAGCAAACTCAAAGGAATTTCACTCGACTATGAGCTACTTATGATCTAAGTGAACTTCAAAAACTTATGAAATAAAATACTTTTCCCTAGCTAGTGATGTAAAAACACACTCTTCAACCAAAGAAGAAAATGAAAAGAGATTTTTTTATTTATTTAAGTGCTAGTAAAGCAAGAAAGGGAAAATACCGACAAGCAAAAAACCAAGAAAAATAATTCTGGCTTAAAGCACAGATCGCAAAGAATCAGATTTAAAAATCATACAATAGCAATTGTAAAAACAATGACTCTAACACTTGTCTAAAAAATGTAAAAAAAATAATTATTTTTCTGACAACTTTTTAAATAAGAAAAAGCAAGCTAAGGGTAAAAATAATCCTAAGCTACTGACTGTTCAATCAGAGATTCAAACACCTGATAGGAATACTTCTTATCAAAGAAGAGGATGACTGCCTCACCCTTAACAAAAAATAGCTTGTAAAAGCATGCGACTGTTACTCAAACAGCACGTGTGAAAACGTGCACTGAACAGAGACAGAGGGCGTGTACACGCGGGCTAACTTTGTACAGGCCACATGTATATCTAAACTCTAATAAAAAATGAAAATAGACAGACCAAAAAAGGAAGAGACCACTGATATTGACAACCAGGATCCTTGAAGATGTGGATACTCTTTCTAACAGAAAAACAAATAATGCAAGGAAAAAATAATAAGGCAAAAAAAATCTAAGATGGGACTGTTAGAAAACAAGACTCAGACAGAATTTCAGAAAACCCCCTGAGAATATGTGATTCTGATAGGGAAGAGGAGGATTGCTTATGAGGTTCTCTGAAATCCTACACACTAATATTATCTCTACAACTAGCGTTCACACGCAGGCTGTAAGAGGATAGGGCACGGGTACATGCGTTCAGGCCTTGTGCAAGTCGTGTGTACCTCTGTGGTTCCCAAAAAACACATTCAAGCAAAAGTCAGGGAAAGATGGTATGGAAAACCAGACTCCCTACTAACTCAGACTTTACAGAAACGAAAATAAAAGACAGGCAATAAAAACTAGTCTTTAAAATACCCAAAAACTAAATAAAATTCAAGGAACCTTAGATATTCTCCTTAGTACGGTCACCAATTTTGTTGTTGGGGAAAAACACACTACGGACTAGCAAATAGAGTTCAGACTTTGCATGCAGATATGACTGAATAGAAATTACTTTCTACCCTCATCCCTAGATTTAAATCCCCTTTTCTTAGTAAATGCATGGAAAGATCCACCTACCTTGTTACCGACATTTGATGTCGATCCTCCGTTGTGCTTGATTACTTGTTCACAATACTCCTTCCAAAGATGACCTGCATTCAAGATGAGCAAAAACTATGCATGCATACTACTTATATACTCACGGGTTAGAAATAAAACATAAACTAATCAAGCCATAAAAAATTCATGAATTGGGATGAGAAAAGCATTCTCTTCATTACTTAAAATGAGTCAACTTTACAAAATATGAGACCAGCCACTGCTCCTTGAACCTGATCCCGGGCTCCTCTTCTTCTGTCCTTCAACTGCTTTACTTTAAATATCCTTTGGCATTAGGGTGGGCTAAAGGGTTGTGACAATGGAATATGTAAATGGATAGAGTTTATTTGCTATATTCTTCCTCCCTTCAAATGGTACCCCTACCCCTTCTTTTATAGGGTAGAAGGAGCTAGGTATTTGGATGAACCCTCGGCCATGCATGATCCAAATTATTTTCGGCACGAAATGAGAGTGGAGTTACAATAAAGAAATGCACAGAGATATTGTAGACATTCAATAATATAACAGAAATGTGTCAGATATGCAACCATAAACACAGATATACAGTAATACTCAATTTCTATTAATCAAAGAAATGTATAGAGACTGTAAAAATACAGAGTGAAAGACTCGCTAGAATGGTGGTAGCTTATCTCTGAGAAGAGATGTGACGGGTACTCGCATTCAAAAGAAGATGCTTACAATGATTCTCTGAAGGCCCTTTTACAATAAATAGGAATGCCAAATTCCTAGACATCCAAAAACCTAACCCTAGGAGATGAAGCGCCAAAAGTCATGTGGGCCCCGTTTGGGTAAGTTAGTACATCAACTTCCTAGGGTCATAACTTTTGCATACGATCTCCGTTTTCGGCGTATGATAGCTCGTTTGAAAGGTATCGTAAAGGAGATTCATTTTGGGGGCTCAATTATGCCTTCAGATATCATTGAGAACATACATATTGAAAAAACTTCATTTGGGCCCTCAAAATGACCCCGGAAGTTAAAACCTGCTAAAAATAGTAAATTGCCAAAATTGCTAGAAAAATATTTTGAGCCAGTCGGAAAAGGTGGGTGGCCACCGCTATCCACCTGGATCAATCCTACCTCCTTAGGAAGCAATGGTATCCATTTCATTGAGTTCCCGGGGGAGAGGGAAAAGCATTTGTTGGATCTGCATTTGGGTGAGTTGCTTGTATTGTTGGAGACGTCGTGCTGCTTAGTTTGTGGAAGTCTGTCATGAACATGTTGAAGTTGAGGTTGTTCAACAAGTCGAGATACATGAGAGGAATGTGTGCAGAAGGAATATTTTTGCTTTGTTGCAACCTTGTTGACCTTCTTCTGTTGGATAGAAGGTGTAGGGGGTGAGATTGTAGTGGTTGCAATGTCCTTTTGTTCCCCTTTTGAACATATTGTGAAGAAGCTGAATTTTGCAGTATGAGATACTACCTTGTGACACTTTTTAGGTGAAACAATAGTTGGAACTACCTCTGGTATTCTGTAGAGATGTCCCCCCAAAGTAACAATAACACTACGAGGTCGAGACTCATAAACAACATGGCGTCTCCACATATATGGTTGGCCCAAGAGAACATCACAGACATCCAGTGGGGAAACATCACATAATACCTCATCCTTGAAGGGTTGGATGTCATATGAAAATCGAAACTGTTGCTTGACACGGAGATCACGTCCTTGCTGAAGCCACCCGATGTTGTATGGCTATGGGTGTGGTGTTGTTGACAATCCCAACTGTTTGACAACCTCTGTTGAGATGAGGTTCTTCTGGCTTTCGCTATCAACAATAAAATGCGGCAGGGTCCCCTTCACCCAGATCTGTGAATGAAAAAGGCACTCCCCCTCTTCAGGATCTATTGGTTCTTCTGGTTGAATTGTTGCAGTTGCGACAATAGCAGTGGGGTCTGCGTCAATGATTTGTCCTTTACCATTATTCTCATAATCAGATTCTGAATCAGGGTTTGGCTCTTTGTCTTTAATCTCGTTCACCAATGACTGTTTTGAGCGACATTCATCGGTGTTGTGCCAAGTGATTTTGTGGAACTCGCACCATTTCCCGGTGTCCTTCTTTGTCTTCCCGTGACCCTTCTTTTCCTATGTCTTGGATTAGTTTTCGGGAGATTGTTTGTTTGGATCTTCTTTGTCATACTTTGGTTGTTGCGGATTTGCAGACCCGAATTCTTGTTTGTTCTCGTGCTTAAATTTCTGCTCAATTTTAACAACATATTGATAAGCAACACCGAGTGATGAGATGTCCAGAAAAGCCATTTTAGTTTGGATGTATCTGTGTAGAGCCCCACGGTATTTCAGAACCAAATGTCGGTCGAAGTCTTTGATACCTAGCTTGGTGTGCAAGGTATGGAAGGTATTGGTGAACACTATAACTTCTTGACCCCTCTCTTGCCACAGTGTGGTCCATCTCATGTATTTGTCCTCATAGTTGCCAACAGGGTAATACTGTTCTTTTACCACATCCACAAAAAAATCTCAAGTGGGATTGGCCCCATATATTCCAGATTCCTCTGTGGAACTTTGCTCCCAGTAAGTTTTCCACCAATGTTTGACATGAGGGAGAGCTTTAAGGAGTGCAAAGGTGATCTTTTCTTTGTCGAAAAAATTGTGAATAGAGAAATAACCTTCTATCAGAGTTAACCATTTTTCTAGAGCTACTGCATCTATCTGTCCTTCAAATACAGGAATATCAAAATTAACTTGTACCTTGAAAAGTGAGGTGCCTCCAAAGTGGCCGCTTGATGGATATGCGCCTGATGCTATCGACAGTCATTGAAGGATGTGGGAAAAATTCTCCATCATTTCGTCCCTCTGTTGCGTGAGAGCTTGCTCAAGAAACAGATTGATAGGATCGTCTGCTCTGTCGATTTTCTTTTCTTCCACCATTGAGGGTTTCTTGGGTGTGTGAGAGTGATTTTCTTCAAGACAGACAAGCTTGAGACCCAACTTGCTATACTCAGACCTCGTCAGGGACATGCACAGAAAAAAACAATCAAGAGCACCCTGCTTTGATACCACTGATCCAGATTATTTTCGGCAAGAAATGAGAGTGAAGTTACAATAAAGAAATGCACAGAGATATTGCAGACATTCAATAATATAATAGAAATGTGTCATAAATGCAACCATAAACATAGATATACAGTAATACCCGATTTCTATTAATCAAAGAAATGTACAGAGACTGTAAAAATACAGAGTGAAAGACTCGCTAGACTGGTGACAACTTATCTCTGAGAAGAGATGTGATGGCTACTCGCATTCGCAAGAAGATGCTTACAATGAGGCTCCGAAGTCCCTTTTACAATAAACAGGAATGCAAAAATTCCTAGACATCCAAAAACCTAACCCTAGGAGATGAGGCACCAAAAGTCATGTGGGCCCCGTTTGGGTAAGTTAGTACATCAACTTCCCGGGGTCGTAACTTTTGCATACGATCTTCGTTTTAGGCGTATGATAGCTCATTGCAAAGGTATCATCGAGGAGATTCATTTTTGGGGATCAATCATTACTTTATCTATCATTGATAACCTCGATCTTGAAAAACCTTCATTTGGGCCCTCAAAATGGCCCTGGAAGTTAAAACCTGCTAAAAATAGTAAATTGCCAAAATTGCCAGAAAACTATTTTGAGCCAGTCAGAAAAGACAGGTGGCCACCGATATCCACTTGGATCAATGCATGTCTGGGAGTTTCAGTTAACTCACACATAGCTTTTTGTTCCATCAACAACTTTCCTTTTTTCATGCTTTTGTCGGTCCACATGGGTTGTTTTGGGTCAGCCAGCGTGTACACGCATGCAGTAATGGGTTAGGGCACGTGGGCCTTTACACAAGAGGATTTTCAAAGAGTTTTTCAACAATGTTTTTGGCAAATAAAGGATATGAGTTGGCCTGATTCTAGGTAAGCATATGTGGTGCAATTTAGGGTTATAATAAGGCTACAAGGTAGCTTCTATTGAAAGTGGTGCAATGCACCTCACATGCCAACTAATCGTAGAGAAGATGGTACATAAGAATCAACCAACACAAGTATCAAGCTTTGTAGTTGACCTCGTAGGAAAGTGCATAGAGGGACTATAGATGAACTAGGTAAAGTACCTGGTGAATCAACTGGAGATTGACTGCAGAGAAGATTAGGATCAGGGGCACAAATTCCATTTTAGCTGGCTCCTAATACTAATTGGCTTTGTTGCATGGGAGATACCAAAAGGCACAAATTTCTTGGACCTTGACCCTTTTGAGCCACTAGCTGCAAATTTTAGTACCTTGTGGTACTCAAACAACATGAGAAAGAAATGGTAGTCAAATTTCATTTTCCACTCATATTATAATCAACTGAAAGAAACCATAAGGAGTGAAACTCGCATAACCCTGAACACATTACAGAGGTTTCAACCTCTGATAAATTTAAGCGTGAACCACCATTTTATATACCTAACCCCACATGTTGATGAGCACCAAGAACAGCTCCAGTCCTACTATAAGCTAACAGAAGAAGACTTGGAAGAGATCACCAAGGAGTGGTCAACAAAACTCCTTGTTTCAGCAGACCCTGCAGAAATTTCAGACATCAACAGCCCAGAAGCTACGCAAGATACACCTGGGCCCAGTAGAACAAAGAAGACAAAGGAGATGAAGAAGCCTAAAGACGTTCAGGATATAGATAGAAGATCTGTAAGAACAACTTCCATTATACCAGACGAAGAAGGTAATGATGAAGAAAAAAGGAAGATTTTACCTCTGAAGTCTTCCTCCAGAAAGAAACCAAGAACCCCTGTAACTAAGATGCGAAATGTCCTCATTTTGGATGAATTTGATTTCATTGTTGCAGTGGTCAATGATGCTTCAAAGGAAATAATAGAGAAGCAAGATGCAAAGCAGGAACAAATGTATACCTAGATTGAGATCACGCTCCAAGGAGTACAACAAGCACTCCAGTCTAGCCGAGCAATATCTACTATGCCTCTACCAAAAGGAACAATAAAATAAGGAGATAAATCAGTCTATCTCCACAAGATTGTTGATAGAGTCAAAGTACACCTTCAACGTGCTTAGGAAGAAAAAGCGCAGGCCACCCAGGCCCTCAAGAAGGCACAAGAATAAATTATTGAGCAACGTCAAGCAGTGCAACAAGAGAAGAATGCTCTCCAAGAAAAATTTGAAGAAGACCGAGTGAAGGTCCAAAAAGAGAAAGAACAATTTCTCATGAAGTAGATTGGAATTGAAGAAGCAGTCAACAGAGAATTTCTCTCTATGATCGGCTTAGAGAAGAAGGATGAAGAGCCCATAGAGAGTCAAGTGATGAAGTTGGCTGAAGTTATTCAGAAACTTCAACAAAGGGTCATGGAATTAGAGATTCATACCATACTGCAAACTCTGCAAGAAGTGCATGACAAGTGATAATTAGATGCTCAGAGTGTAGTCAAGAGGATTAGAACACTTGCCACAGAATGCAAACAACTAAGTAACAAAAGCGGGCAGATATATGAGAAAATATCTGAAGACCCAGAGTTGAAGAAACTAGAGTCCCAACTCCAGGAAGTGAAGTAGAATGCAGATACAGTAAAGGCACAGCTCAAGATCTTGTCACCTATCGAGAGGATGAAGATATCCTAGGAACAACAAATTGCCCAACAACTTGTTCTTACCATGCATAATAGAGTGATGAAAGTCACCCAAAAACTCCAAACGAGCGAAGAGGAGGCCTATATACTGTTTGAAGAAATTGAAGGCCAAGGAACACTACTCGAACAAATAGTTTTTATAGTTGAGGAAGAACTGGAAGGCCTATCAACGAACCAGTTGTTCAGGAGTTCACTGAGCAGGAAACAGTAGCACAAAGAAAATTCAAAGCATCTCGAGCCAAGCTCAAGACCGTTGAGGAAACTTTACCCAGATCTAAGTGACTTGGGATGAGTCACAGGTGAGTGTTGGGGGCCTGTTGGCCCTTGACCAAGTTTGAGGAAACACTTGGTCATATTTGACCATTTTTGGAAATTTGACAGCTTGTCAAAGATGGAGCGCAACATGAAGCATAGATCGTGGAATCTAGACCCCTTTCTTGGGTCCTTTTTGGGTTTTAGGGGATAATGTAATGGGTATGGTATGTCGGCCCATGGGTTTACCCATGTTTAAGCCTATTTTGTAAAGTATAAATACGTAGCTAGGAAATTTAAGAGAGGCAGATAAGCTAAGTGCTAGTAAAGGATTTGTGTATACTATGTGACCGACTTGCAGAGCTGAGTGAAAGTGTTGTAAGTGTTGAGTGCACGGACTATAAGAAGGCTCTGTGCTAGATCTACTCGGGGAAGGAGGATATGGCGAGGTGCACGTAGATCTCCTGTCCTATGCAGAGTACAAGTTTGAGCTCCGTATTGTAATCAAATTGACCAAAGTTAACAAATAAGAAGAAGACTTTGTGGACGTAGCCCTAGGGTGGGGGTGAACCATGGTAAACCTGTGTGTTGTGCTCGGTGCCTCGACCTAATGTGTTTGTCTCTTTCCATGTGTTGATCTTTGATATGATTATGCAATGTGCTTTGCTATGATATACTTAGATAGATCTACTTTTCTTTGTTCTTATTAGATGTATGGATGTAGATCTGAAATATATGAAAGTGTTAATTGCTAGACCTATTTTGTTGTTTCTAAGTGCTAACTTAACCTACATCTAAGTGAATGTAGTGGTTCTCTGTGTCATCTACGAAGTACCATGAGGATTAAATACCGATGAATCATCTATGCTAAAGTATTTTCTAAGTGTTAGTGTTACCACTGAAATTTCTTCCGTAAATGGTTACAGGAATCCAACATCTTCAAACAACTATTAGTTCACCCATGGACCAAAAATGACCAAAAAAGCATTTCCAAAAGGCACAAAACTATACAAACAGTTATAAAATCGACATGTGCTAAGGATATACAAGTAGCACACACACGTGCGCCAGTCGAAAATGTCAAAAAAGTGCACATGTGCCCGATGTGCAGCTGTGGACGCAAAAAACCGTGCACAACTTAGAATGACGCATTTATGATATTGGTCGGCCTCCCACCCACTTATGGTTCAACTTCCAAGTCAATTTGAAATCCAAATCTCAGATGAATCCGACTGGGTGGCTGGCCAAAGACCTAAAGGTGACCTAAAAAACCCCTTGTTCATACTTAAAGCTAGTTGGATAATGATCTAAAAATGAGAAGACTTGAAATCTTGAAATTATTTGCAAGTAAATTTTATGTGTTTAAAAGAAAATGGATCAACTTTGAAACACATGAATTAAATGATTACTCATGTAAGATACAAATAAACAACAACATAATCAATGATTATAAGCACTTAAATACAACAATTGATAAAGGATTTCACCCCTCTCTTGGGCTACATCTCCTGGCCCAACTTCCAATGGATCATTATTATTAATTTCTCAAAGTGCTCAAAAACATGCCTTAAAATGCTCAAATTGACCAACAGACTACTCCAATGGCTTCAGAGCGTCCAAAAACCCCTAGCTGGGCTTTTTCGGCACCTCAATCGGTCAAAAAATGAAGAAGTTAGGCCTCCTGGAAGTCCCCCCTTCAAGCTTGTTGTCTCTGCATCTACAAAACATACCCTTGTGTAATGAACCTGGCACACATGCAATTTAAAGCATGAAAACCCAGCACCGGGTGTAACCATGCCAACAGTGCAAACTGTAGGATGGTTATGGGCGCGCCAGCCCCTAACCGCCTAACACCTAGGCATGTGAGGGTCATATGACTGCGCGCCTTGGCATAAAGGCTAAACGGTTGAAACCGTTCCAACTCCCCGCGCACTTGGTTGCGGTCATATGTAATAAGGCATATAGCCATAGGCTTAACCTTTAACTATTTCAAACCACATTTAAAAACCCTGTGCACACTCTATATTAAAGCGATGGTTATATGTTATATGGCGCGCGACCAAGGGCTGGGGCTAAGCCCCGGCTCGGTCGTGGCCCAAACCTTATCCATATACAAATTCAAATAAAATGTATACCACTTACATATCAAGCAACACACGATGGCGTGTTGGTTGGAAAATCCTTGCCAAGTTGTTCCCCTACCCAGAGGTCATGGGGTCGACTCCTGTCAATGACAAAGTTTTAACCATACAACAAGTGACACGTGGCGCCCACGGATTGGACCACGTGTCAACATATCATTAGCCACCAAAAGGAAATGTGTCAAACTCTCATTCGACCACAACTACCAATCCACCACTGCCATGTCACCACATGACACATCAGTGTACAGTCGTATGGCCCTGCCACGTCAGCCTGTATGGATTGTACAGTCAGCGTCCCTTTTTTTTGCCTGTTTGAAATTTCGAACAGATTGCAATATCTCTCGCTCCCGACGTCCATTTGAGATGAAATGAGTTGCGTTCGGTTCACAACAACGAGGCCTACGCTCTCGTCCAATTTGAAACGATTCCAAGCACTTTGAAGTTTTGAGCAAAATTTGATCCCCTGATCACACCTCCCCATTGGGAAGCTTTTGAACCGCCAAAAGACTATTTTCATTCTATGTGAAGATGAGGGTATAGTTCCCTCATCCTTCCAACCTCAATCCACTTGGCTTTGCTTGGTTTTGTCCCTTTAATACCAACTCAAAAATACTCCATATTTCCTCATTTTGAAGTTCACATTCTCCTGTCAAGGATGGTGTCTTCATGCAGTTCTGTAAGATACTCTGGGGAAAAATCATCTATGGAAGGAATCTGAACATGCTCTCCTTGATCATCAATCAATGGAGGCACATACAATTTCAAATTCTCAACATTAACAACTGCATACATCTGCATATAAGGAGCCAAATCTAAATGAAAATCATTGTTACCAATCTTGTCGATAATCTTGAAAGGACCATATCGAATCGGTTTCAACTTTTTACCTTCTCCTTTAAGCCTCTCCTTGCTTATGTAAAGCCAAACTTCATCTCCAACTTGGAAACTGTGATCAACACGATGCTTTTCATGTCTCATCTTGTACTTGGCCTGACTCTTTTCCAACTGCTCTTGCACCACTTGATGTATCGATTGAATTTGTTCAATGAACTTTTCTGCCCTATCAATGTCATATTGACCATCGACAACAAT
>JZKD02S1652982.1:210637-221531 GCA_000966675.3 Picea glauca
CAAAAACCCCTAGCTGGGCTTTTTCGGCACCTCAATCGATCAAAAAACGAAGAAGTTAGGCCTCCTGGAAGTCCCCCCTTCAAGCTTGTTGTCTCTGCATCTACAAAACGCACCCTTGTGTAATGAACCTAGCACACACGCAATTTAAAGTGTGAAAACCCAACACCGGGTGCAACCGTGCCAACGGTGCAAAATGTAGGATGGTTATGGGCACGCCATCCCCTAACCGCCTAACACCTGGGCATGTGAGGGTCATATGACTGCGCGCTTTGGCATAAAGGCTAAACGGTTGAAACCGTTCCAACTCCCCGCACACTTGGTTGTGGTCATATGTAATAAGGCATATAGCCACAAGCTTAACCTTTAACCATTTCAAACCACATTTAAAAATAGTGCGCACACTCTATATTAAAGCGACGTTTATATGTTATATGGTGCACGACCAAGGGCTGGGGCTAAGCCTCGGCCCGGTCGCGGCCCAAACCTTATCCATATACAAATTCAAATACAATGTATACCACTTACATATCAAGCAACACATGGTGGTGCACTAGTTGGCAACTCCTTTCCAAGTCGTTCCCCTACCCGGAGGTCACGTGGTCGACTCCTGTCAATGACAAAGTTTTAACCATACAACAAGTGACACGTGGTGCCCACGAATTGGATCATGTGTCAACATATCATTAGCCACCAAAAGGACACATGTCAAACTCTCATTCGAACACAACTACCAATCAGACACTGCCACATCACCACATGACACATCAGTGTATGGTCGTATGACCCTGTCACGTCAGCCTGTACGGATGGTACAAATTGTACAGTCAACGTCCCTTTTTTTTGCATGTTTGACATTCCGAACATATTGCAATATCTCTCTCTCCCGACGTCCGTTTGAGATAAAACAAGTTGCATTGGGTTTTCAACAATGAGGTCTATGCTCTCGTCTGGTTTGAAGCGATTCCTAGCACTTTGAATTTTTGAGCAAAATTTGATCCCCTGATCAGATAATACCTCAAAGTTATGCTATAGAAAGAGGCCATGGGTGCACTACATCTTCAAGGAATTCATTTGTATTGTTATGCTACTAATATTCTCTTGGAGGACCCTTTTTCCTCATCAAGAGCATGCTATCACCATTGCACTTAGCCATTCATATCACCTCTTGAGTGAATGTTTGGATTCTCTTCACCATTTCATTCTAGTTACTCATTTTGTAAGAAGAGCTCAAAATTTGGGGGTCCAATAGCCCTCCCTTGGAGGAAGAGGGGACCCAAAGTATTCCTTTCTTCTTGGTTCTTTATTTTCACTAATACTATCCTTTCCATTGGTGACATGAGTCTTATTTGTTTCTTGTTCTTATGTCCCTATGCACTATAGTCTAATTGTTTTTATCATTCCTAGTTTAATTCTTAGCTTAGTATTTTATGCCTTATTCTTCTAACCCTTTCCTTTATTGCTATCTTGCCTAGATAACCCAACTAGGCTTGTAAGCACCTATGTTTTTCTCATTTAGGTGACAAAAGAGGTGCAACAGATTGGCAACTCTGCTGACAAAAGGTATCAATTTCCTACCCTATTTGAGTTATTTTAGCTCTTCTCTTTGTTTATTTAATCTGTAGGTACCATAACCGGCCCAAGACAACCTTCAAAACATCAAATTCAAAACTGAGTTGAGAGAATTCCATCCAGAATTTTCTTCATGGCCGTGTGACAGTTGTGCACAGGTTTATTGGCCCACAGTCACGCATCGTGCACATGTGCGCCAAAACCATTGTATTTATCAACACCTTCTGCGCACCTGCGCCCAAAAATATTTTTCAATTCAGGCATTGGTGCTCAGAGAACCTATGTCTATTCTGATACCCATGCATCTGTGCAAAAAAATACACATTGTCAGCTTTTTGTGATCTGTGGAGGGCCCGTAGCCTTCTTAAAATTGATTCCATGCATATTGTAATCTGCACCACACTTATATTACCTCTCCATATAAAGGGATTAGTTGAAACATATGCACTTGGGAGTTAAAAATCATTATATTTTCCTCTTTTTGTTTTTATTTCACCACATGGATGGCTTGCTTTGATTAAAACATAGGTTAGAATCATTCTACATCACATTTAAAACTTGCATTGGGACGAGAAATTGGATATCAATCATTGAGTATGCTCTTCTCTCACACTCCAAAGTGATCTTGAGAATCAAAAAGAGGTTGAGGGACAATTTCATCTCCCTTAATAAGAAAAAACTTTAGGAGATGACAACAGCCCCCCTCGGGACTCCTCTTAGTTTATTTTTCAAGCACATCTTAAAATTGTAAGGGCCCATACATGACCACATGCTACAAAGGTAGGGTAGTGTTGAAATTTACTTTCTTAGATTAAATCACTAGGGAAGTTTAAAGGTTTTGTAACGGGCCCATACATGCCCACATGTTCACAATCTAGGATAGTTTCAAAGATTTCTTAGATTAAATCACATTAGGGAGTTAAAGGAATAGTAAAGGACCCACATGTCCACATGCTAGTTTACTAGGGACTTTAAAATTATTCAAGGTTTTACCAATGACATTTAGTTAATTAGGTAATCAAAGACTTGTAAAGACCAAGCAAAGTCCACATGAAGCAAGGTGACACCTAATTTATTAAAAATATTGGCACACTTTCACTCATTCACACACAAAAGTCACTTCTCACTCACATAGTTTTCATCTCGAAACATGGAGGTTGAAGTAATTTTCCTCCAAAGGGTTTCCCGAAACACCCCACCATTTTCTTGACGAAACTATCCACTCCCACTTAATTTTAACAAGATTGGTTCACACTCCCAATCTATCAAACAACCACATCTAAAATATTTCTAAAAACTTACTAATTTTTCCTCCACAGGAGGTGCCAAAAGAATTTTTTTAGTCTAGGTAGGATTTCAAGGATAGGCATCCAAATAATTCCTTGTTATCTGGTTCTCACATTTTCAAAACAATAGAAGTTGTCAAATAGGGAGCTTTAAATCCTCCAATTCAAGTGTTCCTAACACCATAAGACAGGGAGATACCCATGAAGGTTTGAAGGCCAAGGTATGGTTGTTCTATGTGTCCCCCCTTGAGGCACCCACCTCTTGGAAAGGATCCAACCCATGACCCATTTATTAGGCCGAAAATATAAATGTCGCACTTTGACCAAGGTACCTAGTGACCAAATTTTACGACATCTACCTAGGTGGAAATTATGGGCTACAATTGCACCTTGATCGAATTTTGTGTGGCTATTGGGAAATATCGCCAGTTCTTTTGGAATATGCACCCTCTACCCCTCATCATAAATGATTTCTTCATCTTTCACTAGTTTCTCTTCTGGTGGCTTCAGACCCCACTGTCGAGTGCTATTGGAAGGTCTAGTGTTATTTGAGACGAAGGAAATTACATCTTTTAGGACACGAGAATTTGTTTTCTTTGTTCTCCCACATGGACAAAATCCACCTAGCCACATATATGCTTCTTTATCAAAATCACTTTATGTATGATGCTCTTCTGATTACATCTGATTAGGATATATATTGTGAAGGTTAAAAAAATTGCAGAAATGACTCTTGTTTATTGATTTCTCTCACCACCATTCCCACACATTCACTCAACTATTTGGACATCATAGTGGACCCACATAACCCTCGTCGTTCCAGAATCTTGCTAAATCTCCCTCCTATTCTAGGGGGAGTTCCTAGTCTTTCCAACTCATCGGCTCCACCTTCTCGCACCCCTGTGAGTGCCACTATCTTGGGATCATCTTTGCTTGGTTCCACCTTACTTAGGTCCACTTCCCAAGGTCAACCATCCAATCTCTCTCCTTTACATGAAAGCAGGGGGGAAACTTATTCTCAAGGGGGAGGTACAAACCCACCTAGTCCCCTCCAAGGGGCAGGTACTCAGAACACTCACAATATGGTTAGAATTAATCCTCCACCACCTCCCCATATGCCATATTTTGTGTCTCTCAACATACCGGATCTGACTAAACCCACCAATGATCCCATATTGCATAACCCCACATGGACTGCAATGCCTACCAAACTACCTTCAGACATCCCCAAGTTTGAAGGAAAAACAAGAGATGATCCTGCTAACCATATCATGAACTTTCACTTATGGTGCTCATCAAATAGCATCACCGATGATTCTGTCTAATTGAGGTTATTTCAATGTACGCTCACTACCCAATCAACCAAATGGTATGTAGAAGAAAAATCTGGATCCCACGTGACTTTTGAATCCTTGGCCAAAGAATTTTTGACCTTATTTCAATTACCCGTGCATCATGACAATGGCCTTGAACTACTCTTAGACTTCAAACAAACCTCCTCCACACACATTGTTGACCACATCCACAAATGGCATCAACGATGTAGTCTCTGCAATGCTGATGCTACCCCCCAATAATGTCTCAATTGGTTCCTCAAATCACTTGTTTCCCTCCTTGCCAAAGATGTGGCGACCACCTTCCCCCAGTCTGAAGAAGAATCCATTATCAAGACCCAACATTTTGAACTCATTTATGCCCAATCTGGATGCCTATACACGGTACTCCCTGACACCCCAAGACCCATGCCATTCAACCAAGACAAACCTGGGATGTCTCACTCAGTAGATGGATTGATTGGTAACACTACACACCACAACCAATAGCCTCAACAAGCACCCATGTATGGCACACCCCAATATCTGCTGACATATGGAGGAGTCCCTTACTATCCTCCTCCCCCTTATCAACAACCTTACCCTATTTCCTTGCCTCCACCCATAAGTGGACCCCTGCCGACACCCCTAATATGCCCACCTATCCAACCAAGTGTTGGTACTCCCTCTACCTCAGCCTATACCCTAAGCACTAGTGAAAGTGACACACCTTCCTATGAACCTTATGGATCATCGCCACAACATAATCCATACATTATATTTCCTTCCCCCCCACATCCTTTGGATCCACCACAAGGACAACCACATGTTGGGGTTAATTTTTTTCAACCCTCTCCCATTCAGCAATATCAAAATTTTGAACAATTGAATATGGAAAATTTATCCCATCAGTCGAACAATGCTAGAAAGAAAGGAAAAAATCGAAACAATAATAATCCTAGACCAGGAGGAAACCAGAACCAACCCCAGTAGAACCAATCTGCTAGGGGAAACCAAAACCAGGGGAATCTAAACCACCAAGGGAGAAACAAAACCAAACACCAGTGGAGGAACAAAAACAATATTCAGACCACCTTCCCTTGTGCCCTTTGCGGTGAGTTTGGTCACTATACTCACAATTTCCCCCAAATTGATGACTTTAAATGGATGAAAGAATCCGTGAATGGGCCACATCCCTCAGCACCACCTGCCCCTCCGCAAGCCCCACAATAATATGTGCAGCAACCAACCCCAGTCATACTACAAAACCCCATTCCACACCAAGGGGTGATAAATACCCAACAATACATGCAGCCCATCCAACCATAGTTGGGACAATATCCCAATACGAGTACTCCTTCCAATCGCACTATCCTCCTTACCAGTGAGGAAGAAGTCCTTCTCCAAACGCGCAACCGTCAATATAGCACACCCCTTGAATCTTCTCCCACTACCTCAGATGCAACTCCAGTCACGACTAGACCCCCCTTATGATTCCTCTCCCTAATACTAAAAACCCCCTTCGTATTCCTTACATCCCATTGCATAGGAATGTCCACAATCCTTAGGCTAGGGAAGCTCATAATTACAGTTTGGTCGATGATTTGGTCCAATCCCTGGCTGCCATGTCAATCTTAGAAGTCCTTCAAACCTGTCCCACTCAATGCAAGTCCTTACTTTCCTCCTTGGGGGAAGTCGACCTTGCTAATACCCGAATCTTCACATTTGATATTGACAACGGAGACCCTCACCTCCCCACTCTTATCTCTTTTCAAATCCTCTTGAAAATTTGGAACATTACAGTTCATAAGTGTATCATTGATGAAGGTGCATCCACCTATATCATGTCCAAATCCGTATGAAAAAAACTCAGTTCCCCCGAACTCATACCATCTGACATTACCTTAAGAGCCTATGATGGAAGACTCTCATCCCCCGAGGAACTCTTCCAAAATGTCCCTGTCAAGCTCGGGGGAAAACCATTCTTATTTTCATTGAGGTTATCGATGCCCCACTCGACTACAATATGTTGTTTGGTCATAGCTACATGTATGCTATGAAGGTCGTCACCTCTTCTGTGTTCCAAACCATGATGTTTCTCCATAACGGAAATATCATTACCATCGATCAAGTATCACATTACTAGCCTAACCCTTCATCCAACATCGACAAAATCCTCCCTTTCATCCACACTAGTCTCGATGCTTATCCACTCATCGAGATGGCCCCCAGAATTTTCAAAGACCCATCCTTGCTATGGACATACCACAAATCACCACCTCTCCTCCATCCCTCAACACAAGTATGTGTTGTATCCTCCAACGGAATGACACCTGAAGATAATATCCCTCCCACTAAGGCCTCTTTTATCCTCGACGTCCCACTAGTCACGGAACTTCTCCCTCAGGAATCCCCTAGAACTAATTCAACTCGACCCATTCCTAATCTTCCCCAGGGCCATATCTTGGGTTGGGAAATAGTCCCCCAAGCCATTACCCAAATCCCTTTCTTCTACCCCCCACCAAGTATACAATATTTACAGGTAGCTGCAACGCTTACCCTTCCTAATATGGTGCTCGCAATCCCAATTTGGTATCTACATCTGCCTGAGATGGTCCCTCAACCATCCCTCCCTCCCCAAATAGAAGGAATCTAGATGCAAATTCCCATACTCCCCCCCACCATACCACCTACACCCCCACTCACTAGCCCCCCTGCCACAAATGGGGGTAGGCGAAAAAAGAAAGAGCCCACTACTCCACTTCCCCCACGTGTCCAACCTCCTTGTGCACTATGCGATAAATACAGACACCCCACCAACAAGTGCTTATCCCTCCCCGAGTTACGAAATCTCATTCAAATCCCTCGAGAACCACCATTGCTCGTTGCTTCCTCCAGTATTGTCACTATCTCCCAGAAAAGAAGTAGCAAAAGATTGCAAACCAAATTCACATGCGCCATCTATTCAAAATATGGCCATTACACACACCATTGTCTAAAGTTATCTCAATTTTGGTAGATGATAACAACAGTATGCCAGAGCTTTCAGCAAAAACCCACCCCAACTCATGTCACTGACATCCATTATTTCACGACCTTAGTAAACAAACAGATGAGATGTCCTTTCTCTTTATGTGAATCACTTGATCATTTCACATATCAATTCCCTATAATCATTGAATACAAGCATCACCAACTAGCCCTTATTCAAAATCATACCGCCCCCCCTCCAGCAGAACCAGTAAGTACCCTTACCCCACCAATTGATATGGTTCATATATTTTCACTAGAAGCTGAGGCACTCCCTACTCCTCCATGGTTCCTAGATTATTTATATGAGGAGTTACCCCCAAATCCCCCCAATTCTCCAATTCATTTCCCCATGGAAATTCTATGCCCGATTGTTATCACTGAAATTTTGTCCACAAATGGTTATAAGAATTTAGCATCATCAAACAGTTATGAAGTCATCCATGGATCTAAATTAACACAAAAGCATTCATAAAGGGTCAAAACTATACAAAATAGTGAAAAATTGAAGGGTGCTATGAAGACACTGGGCGCACAYGCACATGCGCGAAACAAAAGCGTCAGATTCRCGCACATGTGCACGATGCACAATTGTTATCGCAAAAAGTCGGACACCTGAGAAACAACACATTTATGAGAGTGGTCAGCCTCCCACCCACTTCTAGTTCATCTCTCAAGRTGATTTGACACTCAAATATGGACTGGATTTGACTGGATGGCTGGTCAAAGACCTATAAATGCCCTAATTAGCCTCTTTACACACTACAAACTAGTTGAACAATAGCTCAAAGGAATGCTATAAAAAGGCCATGGATACACTTCATTTTTCAAGGAATTCAAAGCAAAGTTATGCTGCCATTATTCTCTTGAGGACTCTTCTATCCTTGCCAAGAGTATACTTGCATCATTGCATTGGGMAATCCATCTCACCCCTTGAGTGGATTAGCAAAGAATTCTTTCACTATTTTCATTTTCATTTTCAAAGTTGTAAGAAGAGCTTACTTGTGGGGGTCCAAGAGCCCTCCCTTGGAGGAAAAAGGGACTCATAGTCCCCTTGCTTCTCCATGTTTTCTTTCACTAACATCAGCCTTATCATTGGTGACATGGGTCTCATTGTTCTTTTTGTCTCTATGTCCCTATGCTTATAAATTTAGTTGTTGTTTTATCTCTTAGTTTAATTCTTAGTTGTTGTTTTATATTTCTTTTTCTAACCCTTTTCCTTGCAGCTTTCCTGCTCAACAAACCCATATGAGCTTGCAATCACCTCTACTTTGCTCACTAAGGTGACGAAAGAGGTGCAACAATTTGGTGACTCCACTGGGGAAAGGTATCAGTTTCCTACCCCATTTGTTTTTTTCTATCTCTTCTTTTAGTCTATTTAACTTGCAGGTGCACTAACCGGCCTAAGCCAACCTGCCAATCATCCAATTCCAAGGATAATTGAGAGAAATCCATCCAGATTTTTCATTCTCGGTTGTGTGTTACCTGTGTGTGGGTTTTTATGCCCACAGACGTGCATCATGAGCACATGCTCTTAAATCACAGTTTTGTTCTGCGCACATGCGCTTATTGACTTGTCTTTGTTCACGCACATGCACTCTATGTGCCTCTATCTCCACTGAGACCCAAGCATATGTGCAAAAATTCACATTGTAAAGTTGTTGAGGTGTGGGGAAGGTCATTTTCCTTCTTAAAAATGATTTCAAGCATGTTTTAAAGATGCACCACACTTAGTCCCCTCATCATATAAAGGGGTTAGTGAAAAACACATAGGCACTTAGGGGGTTAAAATCAATTTCCTCTCTTGCTTTCATTTTCGCCACATGGATGGCTTGTTTTAACTCACAATATAAGTTGAAAATCATTTTTAATCACATTTAACTTGCATTGGGACTAGAATTTGAATAACAATCTCTTAGTATGCTCTTCTCTCGCGCCTCCAAGCGATCTTGAGAATCAGAAAAAGATTGGGAAACGACTTCATCTCCCTTAAGAACATTAAAATCTTTAGGAGAGGACAACAACCCTTCTTGGGAATCCTCTTAGTTTACTTTGTAAAACACATATTAATATTGTAACAGACCCATACATGCCCACATGCTACAAAGATAGGAGAGTGTTGAAATTTGCTTTCTTAGATCAAATCACTGGGGAAGTTTAAAGGTTTTGTAACCGGCCCATACATGCCCACATGATCAATCTAGGATAGTTTCAAATATTTTCTTAGATTACATCACAATAGGGAGTTAAAGGGATAGTAACAGACCCACATGTCCACATGCTAGCTTCCTAGGGATTTTTGAATTACGCAAGGTTGTACCAAAGACACTTAGTTAATTAGGTAATCAACACTTGTAAGGATCAAGCGAAGTCCACATGCAGCAAGGTGACATCTAATTCACTAAAAAATTGGCACAATTTCACTCACACACAAAAGTCACTTATCACTCACATAGCTTCTTCTTAAAACATGGAGGTCAAAGTAAGTTTCCTCCAAAGGGATTCCGAAAATACCCCACCCCTTTTCTTGATGAAACTATCCACTCCCATTTTAATTCAATGAGGTTGGTTCACACCCCCAACCTCTCAAAACAAATACATCTAAATTTTTTTCTAAAAACTCACTAAGTTTTCCTCCACAAGAGGTGCCAAAAGAATTTGTTTAGTCTAGGTAGGATTTTGGGGATAGGCATCCAAAAAACTCCCCGTTATCTGGTTCTCACATTGTCAAAACCATAGAAGTTGTCAAATAGGGAACTGAAAATCCTCCAAGTCAAGTGTTCCTAACACCATAAGGCAGGGAGATACCCGTGAAGGGTTGAAGGCAAAGGCTCAGTTGTTCTGTGTGTCCCCCATTGAGGCACCCACCTCTTGGACGAGATCCAACCCGTGACCCATTTCTTAGGCTGAAAATCTAAATGTCGTACTTTGACCAAGGTACCTAGTGACCAAATTTTAGGACATCTACCCAGGTGGAAATTGTGGGCTGTAATTGAACCTTGATTGGATTTTGTGTGGCTATTGGGAAATATCGCCAACTCTTATGGGATATGCCCCTTTTACCTCTCATTATAACCAATTATTTCATCCTTCACTAGTTTCTCTTCTGGTGACATCAGACCCCACTGTTGAGTACTATTGGAAGGTCCAATGCTATTTGAGAGGAAGGACGTTACGTCTTCTAGGATATGAGCATTTATTTTATTTTGATTCCCCACACGGACAAAACCCACTCATCCATATGTATGCTTATTTTTCAAAACATTTTATGTATGATGCACTTCTGACTACATTTTGATTTGGATATATATATTGTGTAAAGTTCAAAGTTTGCAACACAAAGGCTCTTGTTTCTTTATTAATCTCACCACCATTTGCACACATTCACTCAGATAGTCGGACGTCATAGGGGACCCACAAAATCCCTGTCATTCATGACGCTTGCTAAACCTCCCTCCTATATTAGGGGGAGTGTTTGGTTGTTCCCACTCATCGGCACCACCTTCACACACTCATGTGAGTGCTACTATTTTAGGATCATCTTTGCTTGGTTTTACATTACTTGGGTCCACCTCCCAAGGTCATCCGTCCACTCACTCTCCTTTACACGGAAGCGGGGGATCAACTTCCTCTCAAGGGGGAAGTACTAACCCACCTAGCCCCCCAACACACTCACACCATGGATGGAGCTAACCC
>JZKD02S1652982.1:255966-305134 GCA_000966675.3 Picea glauca
GGCCACTTTCATCTCAAATATCCTCCAACCAAAGGCAGTCTTGAGTATTCCTACATCTTGAGTTCATCCATGTACCTCCTCCACTTCCTCACCTCACCTAGTATATTTCACGAAGCCATTTGCTTCTGGGAGTCGCGTCCCCCTTTTTGTCAACATCAACACATTTTTCCAGAAGGGTGATAGTATCTTGATTCTCATTACCCATCCAATGAGAGATCTTAGATGGAACAGGTAAAAACCCAATTGCTCCCTGCTTTCGTTGACCCCCATAACATTCGATGTCAACACTTTCTCATGTTACGGTTGGTCTTACTTTGTGACTATTGTAGTTAGTTCTTTTACTTGCTGGAGACCTCTGAACTTGGTTGGGCTATCAATGCCCACAGAATCTGTGATACTTCTTACAACTGCCATTGCCTACTATTCAGAGTATGTTCATCTGTAGAATTATTTTCTACCTTTATCATGGCCACCCCCAAGGGCACTGCAGTTGTCTACATCAAAACTCCATTCCTCTTTGTGAGTTACATGACACGAGCATGGGGCATGCCCGCCTCATTTGTACATAGTTTGTTCTTTTTTACCCACCTCATGAAAGTTTGGGTTCTACCAGTTCCCTTTTTTCCTCCAATGGATCCCTCTGGACGATCCCACTATTTCTCTCTCTTACAACAACACTCTCAGTAGAAGAAACATTGATGGATTTTGGCTATACGTATGCTCCTAACCTCATCCATAAGGGGGCATCTGTTATCACTGAAATTTTGTCCGCAAATGGTTACAAGAATTTAGCATTGTCAAAGAGTTATGAAGTCATCCATGGACCTAAATTAACACAAAAGCATTCATAAAGGGTCGAAAAATACACAAAATAGTGAAAAATTAAAGGGCTCTATGAAGACACTGGGCGCGCCCGCACATGCGCGAAACAGAAGCGTTAGATTCACGCACATGAGCATGATGCGTGACTATTATTGCAAAAATCCGTGCACCTGAGAAATGATGCATTTATGAGAGTGGTCGGCTTCCCACCCACTTCTGGTTCAGCTCCCAAGCCGATTTGACACTCAAATCTAGATTGGATTCGATTGGATGGCTGGTCAAAGACCTATAAATACCCTAATTAGCCTCTTTACACACTACAAACTAGTTGAACAATAGCTCAAAGGAATTCTATAAAAAGGCCATGGATACAGTTCATTTTTCAAGGAATTCAAAGCAAAGTTATGCTGCCATTATTCTCTTGAGGACTCTTCTTTCCTTGCCAAGAGTATACTTACATCATTGCATTGGGCAATCCATCTCACCCCTTGAGTGGATTAGCAAAGAATTCTTTCACTATTTTCATTTTCATTTTCAAAGTTGTAAGAAGAGCTTACTTGTGGGGGTCCAAGAGCCCTCCCTTGGAGGAAAAAGGGACTCATAGTCCCCTTGCTTCTCGGTGTTTTATTTCACTAATATCAGCCTTATCATTGGTGACATGGGTCTCATTGTTCTTTTTGTCTCTATGTCCCTATGCTTATAAATTTAGTTGTTGTTTTATCTCTTAGTTTAATTCTTAGTTGTTGTTTTATATTTCTTTTTCTAACCCTTTTCCTTGCAGTTGTCCTACTCAACAAACCCAACTGAGCTTGCAAGCACATATACTTTGCTCACTAAGGTGATGAAAGAGGCGCAACACTGACTACCATTTTTAACCCACAATATCTCGATATTTGGTTGATGTCAAGTGAACCATCGTAATCCCCTAGCCTCAATACCCCTACTTCTTTATTAGGAAGAGACAATAACACAGTAACAGTGTAACAACCACTGAGGTCACTTCTATCAATACCCTATATTCACAACAGTTTCACTATGATGAAGATATCCTCAAGGAATTAACTACCCCTGATTGCCCATGGGACTTGCTCCACCACAGAGCGCTCTTTATTTCATAGGAAGCCTTCATGCCTCCTAAACAACACCCCATATACACAGTCAAAACTAAATATTTTCTCCTATCAGGGCATATAGATTGGTTCAATAACCCTATCCCTACCCCCGATGCTTTCGAGGATGACAATATGGCCAATATTTCCCCAACCATCAAAATAGATATTTCCATCAAATATGGAATTATTGAGGAAATCACCATTGGCGCCACATGCTCTCCTAAATAAATCACCACCTACAAAGCCCTCTTCCAGGAATACCGAGACATTTAGCCTAGTCATACACAGAGATGCCTGGCCATGATCCCTCTATTTTCGAACATCGCATAGACACCTGGCTTGATATCATGCCTGCCCGCCAAAAACATCAACCCCTACACCCATCCAAAGCAGTGACCATCAAAGCTGAGATTGACAAATTACAAGCTGCAGGGTTCATCTACCCCATCACCTATATGTCATGGGTCTCCAACCTTATCCCTGTTAACAAAATACAGGGCACTATCCATGTCTATACAAACTTTCGCAACCTCATTCATGCCTGTCCCAAAGACAACTTCCCAACACCCTTCATCAACCAAATTATCAATGATTGTGCAGATCATGAGGCTTTGTCCTTCATGGATGGTTTCTATGGCTACAACCAAATCCAAACTCACCTCGCCGATCAGTACAAAACCACATTCACTACCTCTTGGGGCACCTTTACGTATAGTGTCATGCCATTTGGCCTCAAGAATGATGGTGCCACTTTCCAACGGGCCATGACATACATTGTTCATGATATGGCTCATATCATCCTCACATACTTGGACAACCTCACCACTCGATCTAAGAGACGCACTTAACATCTCGATGATTTACACATCATCTTCCAAAGGTGTCGTTAGTACAATATCCGCTTGAACCCCCTCAAGTGTGTATTTTGCGTCACTGTTGGGCGCCTCCTTGGGTTCATATTTTCCCAATGTGGCATTACCATGGACTCCCTCAAAGTCCAAGCCATCAAATAAATTCCGTCCCCTTGAAATTTATGCCAACTATAGAGCCTACAAGGCAAAGCTAAATTTTTACGACACTTTGTCCCAGATTATGCTACTCATGCACATGGATTCCTTTGCTTACTTCGTCACGACATCCCATCCCAATGGGATAAACTTGCCCAAACTGCTTTTGATGACCTCAAAGAGGCCCTCTCCAATGCCCCATTGATTAGTCCACCTGACTATAACCACGACTATCTCCTCTACATATCAACCTCAGTCGTTTCAGTAGCAGGAGTGCTTGTCCAAATAAGGGATGATGATTGTGAGCATGTGATTTACTACATTCGTAAAAACCTTTTAGGGACATGCTTTAAATATAATCACAAAGAAGAGCTATCCCTTGCAGTTGTCCTTGCAGTCCAGAAGCTGTGCCATTACATTCTGCTTCGAGTTACCAAAGTCATAGCAGATTCCAACCCCATGCAATACTTTCTCAGTCGTCGGCAAATTAATGGTAAATTTGCTCGATGGATCATCATCCTTCAGGAATATGATCTTGAATTTTCAACACCCAAGAGAAAGAAATCTCTCATCCTCGTTGAAGTCATCATGAAATTTCCCTCCAACACTACCATTTCACCTATCAATACTAACTTCCCTGATGAACATCTCTTTTACATCCCCTCAGATGACCCTTGGTATGGTGATCTTCTCATCTACCTCTGAACACAAAAATTTGGAAACCACCTCACCAGAGACGATCGTCAATGCATCCATCACCAAGCCTCATGCTACCTACTCATTGGTGATGTCTTATACTGGTGAGGAGTTGACACTGTACTTCGTCGATGCTTGACTATCGACGAGGCCGATCGAGTCTTGAATGACTGCCACAATGGTACTTGCGAGGGCCATCTCTCAGGGATGTCCACTGCTTAGAAAATCATTTGTGCTGGTTACTTTTGGCCTACATTATTTCATGATTGTATCCACGCAGTGAAATTATGTGACAAATGTCATCTTTTTGCCAACAAAGAATGAGCACCAACTGCTCTTCTCCACCCAATCATCACCACCAGTCCCTTCTGTAAATGGGGCATAGACTTCATGACTTGCAACTTTCCATCCAGCAATGGGGACAAATACATCGTCGTTGCATTCGATTACTTCACTAAGTGGGATAAATCCATGCCTACCTTCAACAAAACTGCTGACACTGCAACGTGTTTGTTCTTTAACCACGTCATTTCCCACTTCAGAGTACCACTACAACTAGTCTCTAATCATGGGAAATATTTTGAGAATGATATTTTCGTTGAACTCTCATCCAGATTAGGCTTCTCCCACAAGTTTTCCTCCCCATACTAACCTCATTCAAATGGACAGGTCGAAGAAGTCAACAAGGTCCTCAAAACCATGTTGCAGTGTATGGCTAACAAACATAATACCAATTGGAATCATATGTTATTTTCCACACTATGGGCTTATCGCATGGCATTCAAAATGACTATTGGTTTCACACCTTTTCATCTAGTCCATGGAGTTTAGGCCACTCTTCCCATCGAGTGCGAAATTCCCACCTTACGCACCGCCATTGAGCTATTACCTGACACTGCTCTAATGGAGTAGTGTTTTTTGAACTTATAATCCCTGGATGAGGATCGTCAATCTTCATTACAAAATAATGAGACAACCAAAAAATGGTCAAAGGCCTCCTTTGATTGCCATATCAACCTTCACTCATTCAACGAAGGTGACCTTGTTCTCACTTACAATGTCGCTCATGATACTCTCGGCCATGGAAAACTCGATTCCCTATGGCATGGACCGTATATCATCCAACATTGCCTCACTAAAGGTGCATACATCCTGGCCTCTCCCGAAGGCCACCCTCTCAAAGAACCTGTCAATGGGTTGTACTTAAATAAATTTTACACTTGAGTGTAGCCATACTACACTAGGTTTTTCTTTTTGTACATTTTTTGTAAAGTTTTTAATCTTCTTTCATATATACCTCACGTATAATCTATCACTTGTGTTATTAACAGATTCCACCCCCATCACCCTCACATGAACTGCTCCACACCAATGACATATGTTTAGACTCAGCCACCAACAATCAAGAAGAATACACCGTCATCATTAGTCTCCTCGCTGAGGCTAGTCATCACCATATTCATCACCTTAGCATTTTCCTTGATTCTCAGCTAGTCTTCCTCCAACTCAATAATGTGTACCACGTTCGCGATCCTTTCCTTTTCTGCAAATACCTGCAAGTTAGACTGTTATCTCGACAATTTGATTCCATCACATTCACACATATTCCAAGACAATTTATTCAAATAGTAGATAATATGGCTAGCCTAGTGTTAGATTGGCATTTATCACATCAAGCTACCAGTACGCATACATCAAACATCAAATAATCTGTCACAATATATAAATTAGACATCATAAAAAAAACACATGTAAACATCACTCAGATCCCAAAATGTATATCCATATATATATATATATATATATATATATATATATATATCCAATGAGCCATCCAAAATGTTTACAAAAAATATATCGTACATATACAACATTCATAGGCCAGTCAACCACCTCGCCCCTATAGATACAAAACTGGTGCCACTACACCAAGTAGGCTTGCAAGCCTATATAAAAACCACAAACATATAAATACATACAGAGACACTCATGGTGCCTCTAGAGCATCACCACCTGGTCCCCTCTCAAGAGGTGGTTCCCCACCCACTAGCGGTCCTTCCGGACCTAAAGGTAGCCGCACAGTCATCGCAGCACCTGCTATTGCTGCTCTCCGGACCATGGTCCACCACACCAACAGGACCCCCACACTTCTCTAGGATGCTCTCATCCTGGATCTGTGACTACATGCCCTCAAGCACTCCTTGTAACACCACCTCCAAGCAGTGACAGATATCCTCAAAATATCCCCTCGCCTCGGCTGGAGGATCATGTGATAGCCCTGCACTAGGGTCGTCAAAATGAGGTCTCCTAGCCACTTTCTCATCGTCAACAGGCCTCGCCCCAGCATCCTCCCAACATTGCCTCTCTCCTACCCGTGAATCTCCCCGCGGAGGTCTCACCAGCCCCTGATGAGTTGATTCTCTAAACAACTCCACCTTGTGCCTGCGAGGCCCCACATCTTCACATACAACAAACAAACGATAGCATCAAAATCCACCCATACATAACAATATACATTCTATACTATCTACACAATAACAATATCACACCATACCTATGTGATCGAACACCTCCCCTGGAGGTAACACCATCTCCGAATCACCCCATAAGTCCACCCTAAAGTATGGGTACCGTAGTATAATTAGGGGCATCTGATGCTAGACCTATGTAGCCTCATCTATGAAATAGTGGCCACCCTCCCCACCACCATGGAGAGCCAAAATCGTTGATCACTACCACAGTCACAGCTCGCGCACACCCAGTGCACCCAACAATACTCTCAGGCGCAACATACGCACCCTCTCTAGAAACCATGCCACCAAGAACAACCCAAAGGAAAACTCCCCTGAATATGAATCTCGACACCTATCTAGCTGCGCTACCATCTTGTCATGCAACATCAAACCCCAGTCAAAATTCTCTCCTGCCAGTTCCCTCTCCATAATCCTCAACTGAACACCACTAATCCGTTGAGTCATGAGGGACCCATACACCCTCACAATCATCGCTAACACATAGTGATGAACCAGGGAATCTATCACCCCAATACTGACCACGAAGCCAGACATAAAGTTCTCCCTCATACTGTACCTCCAAACTAGGACAACCAACTGCCCATCCGCAAGTACTACGGGCTCCGTCAGTAAGGGAGTTCCTCGAAAAGGGACCCCCATATAGAAATAGATATCCTCAACCGTAGTGAAGGTCAACTTCTCACCCCGCACCATAAAGCAATGCAGATCCAAACTCCACATCTGATTCAAGAACTGTAGGAGGAACTCCTAGGCCTGTATCAGGGGGCACTCAAAGTACTTCAATAGCCCACACGTTGCCAAAGTGTCACGGAATCCCAGCTCCTCATCAGTCATGACCTGTCGCAATTGGGACCAATCTCTCTCTCTCTAGTGAATTGACATCATCCAAATGATCACCTACATACAAATATACAATACTTGATCATCCATCACAAACATCCAAACATCACAATCTCCAAAAAAGATTAATTTTACACCTTTCATCTTTTCCCCCAAGCCGCAGTTGTTTTCCCTACAGGTGTGCACACATGCACACCTATTCATCCCTTAGTCACGCACTCATGTGCGACTGTTGACTACACGGAGGTTCACTCATGCACCCCTGTCACTCACATAGGTGTGCCTCATCTCACGCCTGTTCATTACATAGGGATGCACACATGTGCCACTGTTATAATTACAGACGCTCATGCATGCGCTGCTCCACCTTACATAGGCACGCATGCCATGCATGCCTGTTATCCTCATTTGGGTGCCCCCACGCGCAGATGATCGAATTACAAGAATGCACCCGTGCGTGCAAATTTCTTGATCACCCACACACTGGGGGGCCCACACCTACAAAAAAACTTGTACAACCCTTCGTACAAACCCTGCCCAAAAATAGAAACCCTAATTCTATGAAGGATGATACAACAACTAACCTGAAGCTCGTTGGTCCTAAATTGACTACCTAGATCTCCCGGAATCTCCAAAACTCCTCTAAACTTGCTCATTAACTCAATAACGTAGTAGGTACAAATGAGGTGGCATTGTGGCCCCTACAACTATATATAGTCCATTTTTGCCAAACTTCCAGAATCAATTCTGGGAGCTCCAAGCGTCCTTTTTTCAATCTGTCTTCAGCCACAGAATCAACACCCCGTCATCTACATCATGACATTCCCCAGGACACTTTGCATCCTTATCCCTTGGGGGCCATTTTTATCATATTCCACTCAAGTACGCATGCTGACATTATTGAATAACCACTATATGATCTTTCTTTTCATATATTGTCCATGTCGGGTATTTTTTTTTCATGTGTGCAGGTATTTGATCATTACAAATCAGCGATATCCTTCCAAGTATATTATCGACATTGGAATGTAGTAATTCCCTCTGATTATCAAGATCCATCTCCCAGTCACACCCTCTAATTTTTACCTATAGGATCCCCCTATCTGACTCTATAGTACCGTTCCCTCCACTGCATTTCAGTACTATCACCCAGTAGCACTCTCACTCACATTAGTTTTCCCATTCGTCGTTCCCCCCCAGACACTTTGAAACTCATGCTGTCCTCACCATATAGGGTTGGGAGTCCTGATAGTCTTACATCATGTTGTGAATCAGCCACATACTCCTTCCCCTCATTTTGATAGCCTACCCAACGGACTCCCAAGATTCTTCCTCATGGTTTTATTTTGACTACACTCTCACAACATCATTTGCCATCGATTTCATCCACCATCAGTTTTCCCATCTACAAATTTCCCTCCATACATTTCCCTAATACAAAAACCCACCTATGGGGCCCCAACCCTCCAATTGTTTTCCAACCAACTTGCTCCATCTTCAGGCCAAGCCATATTACATTGGGGCACCCGTTTCTGTATCTGCATTATTACCCCAACTTATTTTTTAATTTTTTTTGTAATTAAGTCGTTGTTTCCATCATTTTACATAGCTTTTTGTACTCACCTTTGACAACCTTCTTCCCTTTTTGCAAACACAACCCATGTCACTCTTGGTTGGGGCATTCCTTATCACCTACTCCTGTTGACATCATCCATAAACTCTAAGTATCCCACATGCCACCTACCTCTACTCTCTGAGTTTGTTCACTTTTTCCCACCTCTGGCACAACTTATGCCACGTCTAGTTGTCCCCCTGACACTTGACCTAGCTATACAGTTGCTACCACTAATACTTCACATATATCCCCAACCAATGGAAGTCGTGAGTCTCACCGCATCTTGACTTCATCCATGTTCCTCATCAGTTCCTGATCTCATCCAGTGGATTTCACGAAGCCCTTTGCTTCTTGGAGTTGCGTCCCCCTTTTTTGTCAACATCAGCACCGTTTCCAGAAGGGCGACAGTATATTGACTCTCATTACCTTTACAATGAGGAGTCTTGGATGACACAGGGAGAACCATCATTTCTCTCTGTTGTCATTGACCTCCCTAACATTCGACTTCAACACTTTCTCATGTTACAGTGGGTCTTACTTTGCCACTATTGCAGTTGTTTTTATATTTGCTGAAGACCTCTAAAATTGGTTGGGCTATCAATGCCCACATAATCCTTGATACTTCCTACAGGTGTCATTGCCTACTTTTTAGAGTATTGTTCCTCATCAAAATTGTCCTCTACTCTTATCAACATGCCCCCGAGGGCATTGCGGTCATCTTCGCTAACATACCACTTTAGTTACTGTCTTACACATTTTTTGAGTTACATGACATGAGCATGGGGCATGCCTGCCTCGTTTGTACACAATTTATTTTTCACACCTTGCGAAAGGTTTGGTCCTACAGGTTCTCCTCTCCCTCCAATGGATCTCTCTTGATACTCTCACTATCTCTCTTTCTTACAATGGAACTCTCAGTAGAAGAAAAAATGATGATTTTTAGCTATACGTATGCTCCTAACCTCATCCATCAGGGGGCATCTATTATCACTGAAATTTCGTCCGCAAATGGTTATAGGAATCCATCATCTTCAAATCGTTATTAATTCACCCATGGACGAAAAATGACCAAAAAATAATTTCCAAAAGGTCCAAAACTATACAACCAGTTATAAAATCGACATGCGCTAAGGATATACAGGAAACACACGCAGGCCTATTTTGCAAAGTATAAATAAGTAGCTAGGAAATTTAAGAGAGGTACATAAGATAAGTGCTAGTAAAGGCTTTGTGTATACTATGTGACCAACTTGCAGAGCCGAGTGAAAGTGTTGTAAGTGTTGAGTGCATGCATTGTAAGCAGGCTCTGTGCTAGATCTACTCGGGGAATGAGGATCTAGGGAGGTGTGCGCATATCTCCTGTCCTATGCGGAGTACAAGTTTGAGCTATGTGTTGTAATCAGATTGGCCAAAGCTAATAAATAAGAATAAGAGTTTGTGGATGTAGCCCTATGGTGGGGGTGAACCATGGTAAACCTATGTGTTGTGCTCGGTGCCTCGACCTAATGTGTTTGTCTCTTGGCATGTGTTGATATTTGATATGATTATGTTATGTGCTTTTCTATGATATACTTAGATAGATCTACTTTTCTTTGTTCTTCTTAGATGTATGGATGTAGATCTGACATATATGAAAGTGTTGAGTGCTAGACCTATTTTCCTATTACTAAGTGCTAACTTAACCTAGATCTAAGTGAATGCTATAGTGCTTAGCGTCATCTATGAAGTACCATGAGGATTAAATACTGATGAATGATCTATGCTAAAGTGTTTTCTAAGTGTTAGTGTTATCACTGAAATTTCATCCGCAAATGGTTACAAAAATCCAACATCTTCAAACAACTATTAGCTCACCCATGGACCAAAAATGACTAAAAAAGCATTTCCAGAAGGTCCAAAACTATACAACCAGTTATAAAATTGACATGCTTATAAAATTGACATGCGCTAAGGATATACAGGTAGTGCATGCATGTGTGCCAGTTGAAAATGCTGAAAAAGTGCACATGCGTCCTATGCGCGACTTTGGATGCAAAAATCCACGCACAACTCAGAATGACGCATTTATGATATTGGTCGGCCTCCCACCCACTTCTGGTTCAACTTCCAAGTTGATTTGACATCCAAATCTCGGATGAATCCAGCTAGGTGGTTGGTCAAAGACCTAAAGGTGCCCTAAACAACCCCTTCTTCACACTTAAATATGGTTGGATAATACCTCAAAGTTATGCTATAAAAAGAGGCCATGGGTGCATTACATCTTCAAGGAATTCATTTGTATTGTTATGCTGCTAATATTCTCTTAGAGAACCCTCTTTCCTCATCAAGAGCATGCTATCACCATTTCACTTGGCCATTCATGTCACCTCTTGAGTGAATGTTCTTTGGATTCTCTTCACCATTTCATTCTAGTTCCTCATTTTGTAAGAAGAGATCAAAATTTGGGGGTCCAAGAGCCCTCCCTTGGAGGAAGAGGGAACCCAAAGTCTTCCTTTCTTCTTGGTGCTTTCTTTTCACTAATACTATCATTTCCATTGGTGACATGAGTCTTGTTTGTTTCTTTTTATTATGTCCCTATGTACTATAGTTTAATTGTTTTCATCATTCCTAGTTTAATTCTTAGCTTATTCTTTTATGCTTTATTCTTATAACCCTTTCCTTTACTGTTGTCTTGCCTAGCTAACCCAACTAGGCATGTAAGCACCTCTGTTTTTCTCATTTAGGTGAAAAAAGAGGTGCAACAGTTAGAATCATAGATCTGTGTCCCATATAAGGTTGCATACACCTGAGTCTTGCAACCACCCCTGCCTCTACCTCGGGTGAGACTTCATCTTCTTCATAGGTGTTGTCAAAAGGGCCAGTAGTTAGGGTTCTGTTGGTGTTTTGTTGAAGCATTGAACCTTGGGTCTACCCCTATGCCAAAAAAAGTTCTCCTCAACTTAATGACTAAAAGAGTCATGTCGAAGAGAGGATTGTCTACAGGTGTACAAGCATCTTCGAAGAGAGGACTATCTACCTCTCTATCCATTGCTTGAGCCAGTCCATTCCGACTAGTACATGAAAAGTGAACTAAGCATAGGGATGATCTCACAAATGATAAGTTAATCTTGAGTATACTACCCACCTATCTACCACCTCTAAGTGGTGCAATCAATCGAGACAGTGTGCCCAGATATTTTGAGTACACTTTTGTCACTGCATACCTCTCGAAGGGGATATGCACAGTGCACACAGACTAGGATAATATCACAGCGTTGAAGTTTAGTGATTTCAACCTCAGTGACAGGAAGATTTATAGAATTCTATCCCAAAATAACTATCTAACTCGAACAAAAGGAAAGAATTCAAAGATAATTCCTCAATCATGGACCCATAACCTCGTGCAGTCCACACTCCTCAACGTCATGAAGATCCCATACTTTGCTAGGCACCAAGAAGTGAATGCATGCATCAAGTTGTTGTTGTCCTGCTACCATGGTGGATATTTTTGGTTGAACCAATGTATCACAGTGGATCTGACATTGATCAATCGGATCAAAGGGCTAAGCATGCAAGGCCCCGACCCATAGGAGTTCTACCCTAGAAAGATCGCAGATCATGTTCTTGTGCAGAAGATCAGAGACGCCTATGACGATGTAGAGAAAGGCATGCGAGGCTACAAGGTATATTATATCCAAAGCGGTGCAGTGTGCCTCACCTACCAATTGATCGCAGGAAAGTTGGTGCGAAAGAATCGACCCACCCAAGTCACGGGGTTCGTAGTCGACCTCCCAGGAAAGTGCACAGAAGGAATTCAGATGAATTGGGTGTAGTACCTGGTAAACCAGTTGGAACTTGACTGCAGGGAAGTGCGAGATCAAGGATACAAGTTCCACTTAAATTGGTTTCTCATACTAGTTTCTTTCATCACGTGGGACATGCTAGAAGGTGTGACCTTCCCAGACATTGATCCATTTGAACCTCTGGCCGCGAAGTTTAGTACACTATGGTACTCGAATGATATGAATAAAAAGTGACAATCAAATGCCATGCTCCACATGTATTACAACCAACTAAAGACTGTTATCTAGTATGAGCCTCGTATAACCCCAAACACTCTCCATAGGTTCAGGCCTTTGATGAAATTCAGCATGAACCTCCACTTCATCTATATCGCAGCACGTGCTGATGAGCACAAACAACAACTGCAATCATACTACAAGTTGAAAAAAGGAGGATTTGGAGGAAATAACCAAGGAATGGTCGATGAAACTTGATCTGGATTTTATGAGAAGAATGAAATGAATACATATTATTAACATGTACTTAACACAAAATAACACAGATATAGTAAAACTGGTTTTCTATTCAATAACGAAATAAGTTGAAACTATAAAATGCAACAGAAACAAGCTTACTGGAATGGTGACGTCTTATCTTTGAGAAGATATGTGATGGTAGCATGAATTAGCAAGAAGAAGGTTACAATGAGGCTCTAAAGGCCTTTTTACAATAATATAGAATGCCAAAAACCCTAGACATCCAAAAACCTAACCCTAGGAGATGAAGCGCCAAAAGTCATGTGGGCCCCGTTTGGGTAAGTTAGTACATCAACTTCCCAGGGTCGTAACTTTTGCATACGATCTCCGTTTTAGGCATGTGATAGCCCGTTGGAAAGGTATCATCCAGGATATTCATTTTGGGGGATCAATCATGCCTTTGGAAATCATTGAGGATATTTATCCCGAAAAACCTTCATTTAGGTCCTCAAAATGGCCTCGGAAGTTAAAACTGCTAAAAATAGTAAATTGCCAAAATTGTCATAAAACTGTTTTGAGCTAGTTGGAAAAGGTGGGTGGCCACTGATATCCATATAGATCAATCCTCCCTCTTTAGGAAGCAATGGTATCCATTGCATTGAGGTCCCCCATTAGATGAGGAAATTTCTATTGAATCTGGCCCCGGGTGAGCCACTTGCCTTGGTGTAGGAGCTGCCTTGCTTTGACGACTCGATAAAGCCGGATCCTTTGTTGTCGAGTTACCTTGATATGTCTATCCAAAATATGATCATTGTATTCTTGTTGTAGGTAGTCGGGGTTGAGCTCTATTGGTGTCAGTTGTTCTACTACTTCTGAGGTGTCCAATAATGGTGGGAAATAAGGGTGAAGGAGATCCACATTGAACATTGGGTGCAGACCAAGGAAAGGAGAAATGTTGAGCTCAAAATAATTATCCCCCACGGCCTTGGTGATAGTGTACGACCCATAACAGAGTGAGAGAAGCTTTCAATGGGGTATTGTAAGGCGTTCTTTCTGTAAGTGCAACCAAACTTTGTTGCCCACCTGAAACTTATGCGACACCCAATGTTGATCATGGTGTTGTTTGTACTTGTCATTGGAATTTTGTTGGATATCCTGAACCTGTTGGCAGATGTACTGGATCCTCTCAATGAACCGGGTGGCTTTGTTAGCTTCAGCTGGAGCAGGAGATGAGTTAATCAAGTTGACCGCAAGAGGAAGTGCAACATATATGGGTCCCAATGGTTGGAATCCCAACCCCACTTGAAAGGGGTTGTGGTCGGTTGAGCTATGCAGGGCTTGATTGTAGCTATGTTGGACATAGGGAAAGCTCTCATCCCATGTGCGAGTGTGATTTGAATTATACATGTGAAGGATATGCACAATCATTTGATTTACAACCTCGATTTGGCCATCTATCTGGGGGTGGAAGGCTGTGGATTTGGTGAGCTTGGTGTCCAATAGTGACCAGAGGCTCGACTAGAATGTGCTGAGAAATTGACTATCCTGATCTGAGACAATGGTTTGTGGGATTCCAAAATGTACCCAGACTCATTCAAAGAAGAGCTTGGCATTGGCCTCTGCTGTGATTCTCTTCTTGTAGACAACTAGAATCCCCATCTTAGAAAAGAAATCAACAACCACAAAAACACAGTCATTTCCCTGCTTGGTGGATGGGAGGCCCGACATGTAGTCCATTGAGATGGATTCCCATGGCCTATCAGGAGTAGGAATAGGGGTGTACAGGCCCTATTTCTTAGTGGTCGGTTTGGCAATAGCATAGGTAGTGTAGGACTTTATATACTTGCTAACCTCTTGTCGAAGTTTCGGCCAGTAGAAATGTTTATGTAGCATCGCCACTATTGTTTCAACACCGAAGTGTCCTGCCACCCAACTATAGTGGGATTCCCATATCAACTTCACTCGCTCACTTGATGGAACACAGATATGGCCCAGTCATTTCTCTACATCTGCATGAACTACAGTGGCTTATGATCAGTGTGGATGACTATCTCCTTCCCAAGAATGTAATGTATCCACTGGTGGCATGCCTACACAATGGAGTACATTTATTTTTCGTAAGTAGGGTACTTATGGATATTTTTTGACAGTGTATCACTATGATAGACCATGTGGTGGTCGTTCTGAGTGAGAACATCACCCACAACATAGTTTGAAGCATCTGTCTTGATATCAAAAGGATGTTGCGGGTATGGTAGTGAAAGTATTGGGGCTGAGCACAAGCGCTACTTCAAATCATCGAATTTTGGTTGTTGGGATCGGCCCCATGCAAATTTTGCCTTACCACCACCTCTGTTTATTTGGCTGAGGGCCCATGCAATATGGGAGAAACCCAAAATGAACCTACGGTAGAAATTGGTAAGGCCCAAGAAGCTCTTAAGCTTAGTGAGTGTTGTCGGGGCTGGCCAGTAACGGATGGATTGGATCTTGGCTAGATCCACATGTATGCCATGTTGATCAATGATGTAGCCCAAGTAATGGACCCTGTCCATGCCAAAGGAGAATTTTTTCAAGTTGGCATATAGCCTATGCTGCTAGAGGGTGTGTAGAACCTGTTGAATATACTGCAAGTGTTCGGCCCAAGTCTTGCTGTAAATTAGAATGTCATCTAGATACACCACTACAAACGTATTGGTGAATGGTTGCAGGATATCATCCATCATCCTCATGAAAGTGGCTGGAGAATTTGTCAAACCAAAGGGCATGACCAACCATTCAAAAAGGCCTTCCTTTGAATTGAAGGCGGTCTTCCATACATCTATCTGTTCTATAAGGACCTAGTGGTAGCCAAACTTCAGATCAATCTTACTGAAGTATTTGGCCCCTGTGAGTTGATCAAGGAGGTCATCGATTCGGGGAATTGGGTACCAATTTTTTACTGTGATTTTATTCAAACCTAGGTAATCAATACAGAGTCGCCAGGTTCCATCTTTCTTATATACCAGCATGATTGGGCTCCCGCAAGGTGATGAGCTGGGACAGATGTGCCCCTTGTGGAGCAGTTCTTTGATCTGTTGCTTGATCTCCTCATTCTCTAACAAAGAGAAACGATAGACTGGCCCATTGGGTAGAAGTGCATCGGGGGTCAGATAGATGGGGTGCTTGACCTGACAGTGCAGAGGTACCCCTGTAGGTGAGCAGAAGATATCCGAGTATTCTTCCATGACCTTATCTACTTGATTTTGTTGTGTGGACAGGTTGGCCGCAGAGACCTTGGATGTGGCTATGATCTTTCACTTATTTTGAGAGAGAATTACAAAGAATACAAACTTCCCCATCTGGGAGATGACCTTCCTGCATTTCTTAGCAGAGATCAAGGAAATAGCACTAGGTGGGACTGCCTCGGGTATCCTGTACAATTTCCTATTCAAAGTAATAATAACACTACAAGGCCTAGACTCATATACAACATGACGTTTCCATAAATAAGGTTGGCCCAAAAAAACATCAAAAACTTTGAGAGGAGCAAAATCACACAATACCTCGTCTTTAAAGGGCTTGATGCCATACGACAGTCGGGATTGTTGTCTGATGCGGAGATTGCTTCCTTCGTGGAGCCATCCAATGGTGTATGGTTGTGGGTGCGTCGTTGTTGTCAGGGCCAGCCACTTGATGACCTCTACTAAGATGAGGTTATTCTGGATACCGCTATCAACGATGAAGTACATCGGGGTTCCTTTTACCCACATCTGTGAATGGAAGAGGCACTCTCCTTCTTCTGGCTCATCTAGTTCACCAGGTTGGAGCTTGGTAGTAGCAATGGTGGCACTAGGTTCCATGTCAATGATCTATCTTCCCCTTTCTGTTTCTGGCTCAGAGTCATAATCTACATCTGATTCAGAGGCTTTTACTTCGGCCACCAATGACTGCTTTGAGCGGCAGTCAACGGTGTTATGCCAAGGGCTATTATGGAAGTCCCACCACTTCCTGGTATATTTCTTTGTTTTTCCAGTGTCCTTCTTTGCTTGCAGCTTGGACTGGTTGTCCTAATACTATCCATATTTTCTCTGTTCTTTGTTCAGTGGGATGGGGCCACCCTTTCCTGGTTTTGTTGTGAGGGGTTCCCAGGCCCAAATTTCCACGTCTTTTGTTTGAGCTTCTGCTCGATTTTGACGGCATATCGGTAGGTCGCACCCAAGGATGAGATGTGTAGAAATTCCAATTCAGTCTAGATGTATCTATGCAGAGCACCGCGATACTTTAGCACCATATGTCGCTCCAAATATTTGATACCCAACTTGGTGTGCAAGGTATGGAAGATATTTGTGAAATTCGGCACTGCTTGCTTGCCGCAGTGTGGTCCATTTGGTATATAGGTCGTCATAACTTCTGACAGGGTAGTATTGTTCCTTAATAGCATCCTTGAAGGATTCCCAGGTGGCCATGACTAAAAATAATGAGGTTTCCTCTGTTTCCTTTTTCTCACAGAAAGTTTCCCACCAATCTTTGACATGGGGAATAGCTTTGAGGAGTGTAAAAGTAATCTTTTCTTTATTCAAAAAGTTATGGACAGAAAATACCCTTCTAGTAGATTCAACCACTTGTATACAACATCTAATCTATATGACCTTCAAATATAGGAATATCAAATTTTATTTGTACCTTGAAGGGGGCAGTGCCTTCGTTCAAAGAAGATGTGTCATCTGTTGGTAGCTTCCAAAGGATTTGCGCGAAACTATCCATCATCTCGTTCCTCTGTTGCGTGAGGGATTCCTCAATCAAAAGTTTGAAAGGATCTCCTGTCCCATCATCTTTCTTTTCTTCTACCATGGGAGGTCTCTTGGGCATGCGATATCTTCTTTGCTCAAGCAAAACAAGCTCGAGACCCAACTCTTTGTACTTTGACCTCGTTGGGGACATGCATTAAGACGACAAGGAGCAGACCACTCTGATACCACTAATCCAGATTTTATGAGAAAAATGAAATGAATACAGATTATTAACAAGTTCTTAACACAAAATAAAAGATATATGGTAAAACTGGTTTTCTATTCAATAATGAAATAAGCTGAAACTGTAAAATGCAGCAGAAACAAGCTTGTTGGAATGGTGGCGGCTTATCTCTGAGAAGAGATGTGACAGTAGCGCGCATTCACAAGAAGAAGGTTACAATGAGGCTCTGAAGGAATTTTTACAATAATACAGAATGCCAAAAACCCTAGACATCCAAAAACCTAACCCTAGGAGATGAAGTGCCAAAAGTCATGTGGGCCCCATTTGGGTAAGTTAGTACATCAACTTCCTGAGGTCGTAACTTTTGCATACGATCTCCGTTTTAGGCATGTGATAGCCCATTGGAAAGGTATCATTGAGGAGATTCATTTTGGGGGCTCAATAATTCCTTCAAATGTCATTGATGATTTTTATCCTGAAAAGCCTTCATTTAGGCTCTCAAAATGGCCTTGAAAGTTAAAACTGCTAAAAATAGTAAATTGCCAAAATTGTCAAAAAATTGTTTTGAGCTAGTTGGAAAAGGTGGGTGGACACCGATATCCATATGGATCAGACTTCCTCATCCTAGAAGACCCCATGGAGATATATGATATTGATAGCCCTGAAGCAGCGCATGATACTCCTGGACCTAGCAAGAGAAAGAAGACCGAAGAGGTCCATGATTTAGACAACGCATATGTGAGGACTGCTTCCATATCAGCAGAGTAAGGAGGAGATGGCAGAGAGATATATGGTGTAGAAGTGGAATAGAATACAAGGAAGTTACACCACCTAGAGACGAGGAGGATCCCTCGAAGAAAAGGAAGGTTTCCCCTCTGAAACCCTCCTCAAGGAAGAAATCAAAAGCAACCTTGACCAAATTTGAGACCACCCTCTTCTTAGATGACTTTGAATTCATCATCACAGCACTGAATGATGCTTCACTGGAGATAGAAGAGAAGTAAGAAGCTAAGAAGGAGGAGGTTTTCAATAGGATCAAGGTTGAACTTCAAGGAGTGGAGCAGGCACTACATTCTAGCCATGTCGTTTCCACTGCAACTCCATCATTGGGAACCCCAGAACTAGGTGATGAGTCAGACCAACTACACCACATCGCTAATATAGTTGAAGTTCGCCTTCGATGAGCTTAGGAAGAAGCAACACAATCCACCCAGGATTTAGCACAAGTACAGAAATACCTTGAGGAGAAACACAGTACTGCAAAATGGGAAAATCCTGCTCTGCAAATGAAATGGGATGAAGAAAAAGAACAATTACAACAAAGCAAGGAATAGTTTCTCACTGAGCAACTCAAAGTTAAGGAAATTTTCAACATAGCACTTCTCTCTATGACATTTGGTGAAGTAAAGAATGAAGATCAATTTCTATAGTAGGTGGCACAACTTGAAGAGGTAATCCAGTAGCTCCAACAATGCATAGCAGACTTGGAGCTCCGCATTGTGCCCGAGACCCCTCGGGATGTAAGAGACCTAAGGGAAGCAATTTCCCGCAATGCATTTGATAGATTAAAATCTCTTGCCTTGGAGTGAAAATAGCTAAGTAGTCACAATGCTCAGATCTATGAAAACCTCACTGAGAACCCTGAGTGACAGGCACTAGAGTCGCATCTTCAGGAAGAGAAGTAGTATGCAGACACACTTCGGGCACAACTAAAGGCCCTATCGACCGTTAAAACAATGAATAGGTCTCACGAGAAATGCACAGACCAGAAAAAAATCCATACAATCCAAAGCAAAGTGATGGACATAACTCAATGGCTCCAACCAGTGAAAGATAAGGCATGCCTATTGTTTACAGAGATCGAGAGCCAAGGAGTAGAGCTAGAACAAGTCATCATCACAGTAGAACAATGCCTAACAAGGACAGTGAATAACCCAGTGATCGAGGAGTTCACCGAACAAGAGGCCACATCAAAGAAGCAAGTCGAAGCAGCTTGAGCCAATCTTGAGGCGTTTGAGGTAGAACTAGGCAGACTAGAGTGACTCAGGACGACTCACGGGTGAGTGTTGGGGGCCTGTTGGCCCTTGACCAAGTTTTGGAGTTTCTTATTCATGTTGACCTATTTTGGGACTTCGACAACCTATCGAAAGAGGAGCACAAGATGAAGTAGAGATCATGGGATCTTGGCCCACTTTTGGATCATTTTTGGGTTTTTGGGAATATCTAACGGGAATGGGATGTCGGCCCATGGGTTTACCCATGTGTAGGCCTATTTTGTAATATATATATAGATTTTTAGGCCATATAGGGGAGTAGTTGAATTCGAATGAGATATCTATGTGATCTAGGCTAAGTTCCTTGAGTTGGATCTATGTGATCAAGGCTTTGTGCATTCGGTGTTAGATTTTCAGAGCTGGGTGCAAGTCCTTATGAGAGACTATAGACAACTTAGTGTTGTAATGCAAGGAAGAAGGATCTAGTGAGCTGCGTAGATCTTTTTTCCTATGAAGAGTAAAGGTTTTGATGGATTTTTGCTTGTAACTGATTGATTGAAGACAATAAAGAAGGAGAGTTGGTGGATGTATCCCCAAGGTGGGGGTGAACCACGTAAACACTGTGTGATGTGTTTTGTGATTGTCTTTATGTGTTCACATGTTATTTGCTAAGTTATTTGATATGTTTAGATAGATCTACTTCTTCTTTGTGATTATTATATGTGATAATATTAGATCTTATTAGGATAGTTGTGCTTAGTGCTTTATATGTTCATTCTGATCCATTTATATGCTAAGTGCTTAGATACTCTAGATTAGTGTGAATGTTGCGATGCTCTATTTTATCAGTGAAGTGAATAGAGATTTCATATTTTGGGACTAACAATGCTAAGAGTTGTAATAAGTGTTATAATCACATATCGGTGTCCCAGCTAAGGTTGCAGACACCTGAGTCTTGAAACCACCCCTGCCTCTACCTCGGGTGAGACTTCATCTGCTTCGCAGGTGTTGCCAAAAGGGCCAATAGTTAAGGATTTTTTGATGCGTTGTTGTAGCGTTGAACCCTGGGTCTTCCCCTGTCCCAACAATATGGATCATCTAAATCCTATGAATCAAAAATATTTTCTAAAGAAGTGTCGGCGTGTGCATTCTCATCATCTCTGACAGGTGGCAGAACAAAGGTGTCTACATGTGGCTGTTGAGGTGCATGTGAGACACTTTCCTCAAATTGGAAACTATGCTCAATGTATCCCTTCACACCATTGGGGTATCCAAAAAAGATACACTCTGTGCTCTATGGATCAAGTGCCTTCGTCTTTTTAGAGGGAATTTGGGCCCATGCACGTGAATCGAAAATGAAAAAGTGGGTCACTTCCGATTTGAGGCTGCTCCAAGCCTCGTAGATGGTCTTATCCTTGGCATATCTATGGGGAGATATTTTTTCTATGTAGGTTGCACAATTAAGTGCTTCAGACCATAATCTACATGGAAGTTAATTTGCATGTAGCATGCAATATTCCATCTCTTTTAGAGATATGTTTTTCTGCTCAATAACTCTATTTTGTTGTGGAGTATAGGGAACTATGTTCTACAACTGAATTCCTACAACATGAAAAATATTATGGATTTCATGGTTGACATACTCTGCCCCATTATCAGTTCGGACGACTTTTATTTTATTTCATGACTGTGTGTCAACCAGGGCTTTGAAATATTTGAGTTGTTGAAAGATCTCTGATTTTTTCCTGAGAAATAAAATCCATGTGAAGCATGAAAAATCATCAAAAAAAATGAACACGTACCTTGCTTTTCTAATTGATGGATGTCAAAAATGTCCCATGAGGTCACTATGGATCAGATATAAAGGAGAGGAATCTCTCTGAGTCTTTCCTTTGTCAAATTTCTCTTGAGGGTGTTTTCCAAGAGCACAACCTCACCGATTCCTTTGGAGAAATGGATGTCTAGTAGATCATCAAACAATCCTTTCTTGCTAAGTTGTTTCATATATTTGAAATTTAAATGCATGAACCTTTCTTGCCATATCCTACTAATTTCAACAACATGGGTAAAGAGTAAAGAAAAATTGGGTTCAATAAATTAATAAAATGTATACAATCTAGAATGATTATTTACCTCACCGGTAGAAACCCTGGAATTGGTTTGCATGTCATAGATGTCCACTTCATTAGGTGTGAATATGACTTTCTTTCCAGTGCAAAAAAAATTCATCTGATACACAAAGAGAATATTGATGGAAAGTTTGGGAATGTGCAACACATTCTCAAAGCTTCCGTTTGTGAGTTCAATCCTTCCTTTTCTAGTGATGCTGACTAGAGATTTGTCCCCCATCAGAATAGGAGGACCTTTTCATGCATCCAATGAAGAATATACTTATTTTTTGGAAACCATATGTTGTGATGCTCCTAAGTCTACGATCCAAGCATCGAGAGAGGAGTTGATGGAAATCAAAGCATGGCTAGAAATGTCTTTATTGGAATTGTAATCTTTTGGCTTCTTCTTCTTGGCACCACTGAGGATGTGATCTCCAAGGTTATTTTTCTGAAGTATTAGAGTCATTAGATCTATTTTTTTATACATTCATGCATATTATAGATGAAATCATTTATGGTAGTATGTGGATTTATCCCCTTTTCTTCCCTTTCCACCTTTGGATCCAGAGGAATCGGTGAAGGGTTTTGAGTACATTCCTTATTTGGATTTTCATTTGCTTTCCTTTTGTATTTATCTTTAGATTTATTATATTGATGACCACTTCCATCTTGCATAGTAAGTTCATGTGCCTTTTGGACTTTGATTTTTTCCATGTGGATGAGCTTGGTCTTCTCTTGTGTCAGGGATTCAATAAATTCCTCAAGAGAAGGAATCTTCCAAGTGGCTCTAGAGGATAATTTGACTGAATGGAATGTGTATACGAACACTGAGAATTTAGGACCAAGTTTGGAGAGAATGGTGAGAACCATTTGTTTCTCCTCCTTAGATTTATCAAGCCTACAAGCCTTGATTTGCGAAAGTAAATAATTATATTTTGTAAATAAATATTAGAGATTGTCGAAGCTTTTTAGATCCAATGTGAGCAATTCCACCTCAAGAATGTGTCTCCTCATCTCATCCTGTTTTCAAAAATATCCCTTGCATGGTGGTCTAGAATTTGTTGGGGTTTTTTCAAGAAGATATGTGAAAAAGGAGATCAGGAGAAATGAAATTGCAAATTGTTCTGAATGCTTCATCCATTTGATTTAGATACTTGGATTTTTCTATGGCTGATGTTGGTTCTATTTTCGTGTTCATGGTTAACCTATACAATCCTGTCCTTCGAAGATTCATGATCATCCTATCCTTCCATGCAAAGTAAATGTAAGGTGTAAGAATGAATTCTTTTGGGAATTCCATTTTTCCGTTGTCTTCAATCTTTGGTACCTGCAAAAATAATTCAATGTGTATTTTTTCTTAGAAATCCCTCAGCTCTGATACCATGTAAATTTTTTGAACCTGCACATAATATATCTATCTAGAAAATAACACACACATTCGCAGAGAGAAATTGAGAAAGAAGAAGCAAGAGAAAAATAATGGAAGAATTCTCATTAACTGTATGAATAATGAATCATTTACACATGATATACTATGTGTAAATCAACCAATGTGCATTGGAGGAGAAGAAAATGTGCCATAGTGGATGTCTAGAGTGATCTGGACACACACCAATAGTTACGCGAGTAAATTTCCACCTAGTCTAGTCTCTCAGACAATTACAGGAGTGAACTGCCACCTAGATGAGTTAACTATTCTATCAGTCTTCAGTTAACTGAGTAAAATAGAGTGAAGTGAGGAGGAGATCAAGAAATCATGGGTAATTCTCTAGTTTGGTGATGATCCCAATGTTGCATGGTGACAATACCAATGTAGCATCTAGAATCCACTCAACTGATCAAACTAAAGAGAATATTCTCCCAAGAGGAATATTCTTCCTAAAATATAGGAGACAGAATAATGACTAATAAACAAGGAAAAAACTTAGGAAAAGTAAATCCCAGGTGTGTGTGAAGAAACTCCAACAGAGGCATCTTTTCGGTAGAAGTTTAACCCTTTTTCAAACCGACTAGATTATTTGCAAAAAAGGAACTCCTTGGAGTCTTATTTTATCATTTTTTCAGACTCTCTAAATATGAAAAAACCATCGAGCTTACCTTCTCTAGGCTCATAAAAATTCACATAGAAGGAATATTGTTGTGTCATGCTTAATCACATTGTGAGTCTCGTATTTGTGTCTTTTTCCTAATGGAGGCTCCGTGTTGCACTCAACTGAACATTTAAATCATTCCTTCTACACAATCCTTTCACTAATGTTTTCCCTTTTGCGATCTGACACCTTGACCCATGTAGAAATTTTCCCCGAGTGTCCTTATCCTGCACATTTCTCCTTTCTCCGAGCATTAGTATGTTCCATGTTCTTGGAACTAGTTTGATTTCTCATTACACGTGTTCCTCCTTTGTAACATAGCATTCTTTTATTCTATGTCAAGCTCATTAAAAATTTGAAAAAAACAAAAAAAAATCAAATATTTCAAAAATAGGGAACATGATATATCAATTATTTTTCGGTAGTAAGATAGTCGCCCTTGGAAAAAACAAATCCTTCCATTTGTTCTCCAAGCATTGGGATCTAGTATGAACTTAGGAAGTTGTTCTCTCTACATAGATTTGTTTCCTCCTTCATTTGGTTACTCTTCCAAAAATATGGAGAGTTTGTGGTGCCTCCTGCATCGCAAGCACATGTCAATATTACGCTTCCTAAGTCTGATCATCTATTATGATTTTGTCCAAGGGAAGTTTTATCCAACCTTAGTCAACCTTTCTATAGTTTTTCTCTTGACTTTCATGATTTAACCATCCTGAGAGTCCAGTCAAGTCCAGATTCAAAATCGATAAAGTTTTGTGCCTGATGATCGATATCCTCTAGTCTTTCCCCGACGACATGTCGAAGAAATCAGAGTAGTGATTCTTACACTCCTATTGTACTTCTACCTGAGTTGTTGAATATATTGAAATTGTTTCTTGAGCTATGAAGTCCTCATCTCCAGCCATAGGAGTTGATGCTTCTTGAAGATGCATATTATATTGTACTTGAATATCATCAAATGATTTTGAGATGTAGATTTGTTGTGTATTTCTCATGGCTACACATTATTTAAACATTTATATGACATGGATATGAAATTTACTGTATTGGAAGCCATGATTATTTCATCCCGATCATGGGTATTCCCACCTCAGAGAGATTATTATTATTTGGTAGATGTCACGCTCCCAAACTCCGGTCCCAAGCTCACTCGACTTTGTGCCTTCCCACTGGTAAAGAAATTGTAATGTATTTCAGCCATCAATTCCTTTTCTGAACTCACACATTAGGGGGCATCTGTTATAGCCCTAAAATTCCCTACATATGCATACATGGCATTGGCCTTTCTACTTGCACAATTTTACAAATTAATGTTGAGGATATCTCTTTAAAAAACCACTTTTTGGAGCTTGTACACACCCTGCCACACTACTTTCCGCATACAAATGCATGTTGCATACTAGAAATCCCACATACATACGTATGTTGCATGCTAAAAAACCCGTGTTTACCTCCAAAAGTTGAAAAAAAAATTTGCAAGGAATTTGATGAATTTTACGGGCTATCGAGGGTTTCCAAACCATTTTACACATTGTGTCCCGTCCCTAAACCGGATAACCATATTTTTTTCATATTGTTGGTGTAGGCCAATTTCGGGGAGAATCAAGGAAGTTTTGAAGGAATCAAAGTAGTTTCGGAAAATAAGGGACCGCACTGGAAAGTGAGGAAAACCGATGCCAATAAAAGTAGTTGCAAAGTGGAAAAATTGTTGCAGAGCAGTTGGAATGTGGACAAGCGTCGAGTTGGAGCAACGGTTGGATCAAGGACCAGCCAAGATTATGTCAAGTAGAAAGTGGACAAACCTAATCTTCTTAGGGTTAGGTTTTTTGTAAGGGTTTTGTCCCAGTTTTGTATAAGTAGAATGTATTAGGACCACGAGAAGGTTAGAGTGTATGCATTGTTGAGGTTGTAGTAGGTCCTTCAGTTGAGTGAAGGTCTTGTTGAAAGACTTGTGTGATCTATGGAGATCAAATGTAATGGTGGAAGGTTTGTGCACAACACTAGATTTTTCAATAATATGAATAAAGAGCCAAAGTGACAAATATTTGTGGATGTATCCCCAAAGGGGGTGAACCACGATATATTTTTGTTTTGTGTGAATGTATGTAGTGTTACACATGATTTTCATCATCTTGGTGATGTATTAACTATGGTGTATTCAGGCTCCCAACAAGGACTTTTTAACTGAGAAAAGTGGATCTTGTCTCCTTCCAAAAACATATTTTCAAAGTAAGTTCACAGGCTACATATGGCCTAGGGTGTGAGAATCCCTCATTCTCGCAGGCCACCTTCATTTAGGGTGCGACCCTCTCGCATTTTGATCCATACATAGGGTGTGAACCTATTTTCAAGCTTGAAAAAGAGAAGAGATCTCGAGGGGTCTAGAAGGGAATCTTCTAGAAAATGAGTTGGCATTCATATGGTTGTAATTTTATTGAATTCTCATATTTGATGGGATCATCCTCATCCATGTAACCATCTCTCCTTCTCCTATATATTGAAAGGATTCTCATGGAAAAAGTTAAGCAAGATTAATTGAAGAATTGGTGAAGGAATTGCGTGAAGAACCCTGTTTGGACAGAGGCTTGAAGGCTCTAGTTGGTCTATCAAGAGGAATTGGATCTTCTTCATGCAAGTACAGAGCAAGTGTGTGTGTTGGAACCAAGGTTCATTGAAAGGAAGCTTGCGACATCAAGCTGATCATGTTGTATATTCTACTTTCAATTAATATGATACATTGGCATGTTCCTTTCCCATAAAGTCACTCTTACTTTATTGTGTAATTCCTTGATCATATACATAAGTTGACGTTGAATACATTTTGCAATATTCACTTTGGTTGGTTTGTGTTGTCTTAGTCTTGACCTTACGAGAGCATTGGAGTGAAGCGAGAGAAACAACGACCTAAGGAAGCGATACAAAGGTATATCACTTGTTCCTCTTTATTAGCAGATTCAATGATCACAACTTAGGGAAAGAGTCATGTTCTGTCCTATTTTGTTCTAGATCCAGGTGGATCTAGGGATATCTGTTAGTGTCTACACCTACCGATTAGTCCGATAAGAAAATTGGCGACCATACTGGGGAGTGCAACCCATTTATTTAGTGGTTTTTGGTGTTTTTACTTGGCCATTTTCTCTTGCCTTACCTTTTTTCATTTCTATCAATCTCTGAGTCTTCAGGAGACCCTGACAGACTCTCTGGGTCTAGAATTCCCTTCTAAATTTTTGTCTTTTTCCAAATTTTTCCTAGTTCCAGTCATTCTCGCACTAAACCCTTTTATTGTATGTGAGAACTACTAGAGTTTGCACCCTATTGTGCAATCTAGTGTGAACCTCTTGCACTTTTCTTGTGGCTAGCCTGTAAGAATGATCCATTCTTGCACTGTACACCATTGCTTACTTGCAAACCCATTTTGCAAAATTTTGGGATTAAGGTTTTTGTATGCTCAGATACCTAGATTTGTATGTGTGTCTGAAGAGAAATTCTTGGGCCACTAATTGATTGATTCTTGACTTTGGATTTTGTGAATGATCAGTCTTTGGAAATCAAAGACTCTTATTTTTCATTCTTTTTCTCAACTGTCATATCTTGACCTTTTCTTAGCAAGGATATAATCTTTGATCCTAGAATCTGAGTGCTTGTTTGTTTGGGAGTCGGTGATTGGTTTTAAAGCTGGTATTAATTGTCTTTCTCGATTACTCATTACTTGGAAAATCATTACCCTCATGCATTTGAAAAGACTAGTATTGTCTGCTTGTAATTTTTGTCTTCATTGAAAGATTTGTTTGGGTTTTGCATGTTGTTTTTCATTAGTTATTGGTTTTCCGTAGTTCCACCATCATTTTGTCGTTCTTTTTGAAAAGTAAAAAACATTTTTCTTTTTAAAGGCATTTTTATTTTGAAAATATTGGAAATCAATTGTTGAAATAGAACAAATAGAGAATTGGCATTGTTCGTGACTTGTTGATATTGCATTTCAAAGAAGATTGTATATATTAGTTCAAGATTGTTCCAGAAAACTCCTCTTTCCCTCTTGTAAATAGGATTCATCGAAAAAGAATTGATATCCTTCATTCCTATCTATGCATTGTTGGGTCAAAGTCTCACACAACATCAGTTTCATTTCCGTCTCCTTTGAGTAACAACAACCTTTAAAAATATCGTGCGAATTTAAAAAAAAATTAACTAGTAACTCTTTTGTAGGACTCTATTACACCAACATTAGCTAGGCTAGAGCTGTGGAATAGGCAGAGAGATACACTTTCCAAAGAAAAAAACACACAATATCATCTTGTGTTAAGGAGTGTCAAATTCCATTTGCAACATTTTGTCCTGGGAAGCCCTTCTCACACAAGGGTCAAACTGGAGGTTGCATTGATATTGACAGAGTTACTCACCCTGCTTTGTTGATATTAGTGTAGAGATTGCACATATTATGGGGGTGACTTGAAGGTATACCCACAATGATGAGTGGAAGCCTCTCAAGTTGATTTTGGGCTAGATACCCTGCCCTTGCATGTGGATCTAACTGTCAATTGTCCCCCCAGGATTTATTGTTGTCGGTGGTAACCTTAGTGGCCTATCGTCTTAGGGTCTTACACAAGGTGACTGTGAAGGGGTAAGTCTTCACGGTACCTAGAATCAACGTTGGTAAAATTCACTCGGGCTCCTTGGAGGGTATACCCACGATTATGTGTGGGAGCTTGCACCAGGGTGTAAGTCTGTTAAGAAGGTTGTCAACGTAACTTTTCCACACTAGCCCAACCCCTTCTTATCTTGTTGTTGCGATGTTGGATTTCATCACCAACTAGTGACTTCAGAATTAGAAGGTCTTGTTTGCATGGTGTTGTTTCCTAGATATTTTACTAGTGCATGTTGTTTGTTTACCCAAGTTGACCATAGAATTTTCTTCGTAAGTTTTTAACTCGTTCACAATAGACCCTCCACGTCGTTCACGTAGAATGCAGGGCTTACCCCCAGAAAATATGTAAGGTTCTTAACCCTTTCCTACCATCTCATCGAAGGGATGTCCTCAATAGAGTAAAGTCCAAGACGTCACCACTCCACAAGTGGAAAGAACTAACTCTCTAGAATGGTTCCAAATTACCAATTCTTGAGAGGACTTTCAACTTCACACCAACTCTAAGAGACATATTATGCAAGTGAATTCTTCTAGAGACATAGTTGTTTTGTCTTTTGGATCACCGATTGGACCTTTTCTAGGACCTAAGGGCCAAGATCCTTTTTGGACTACTAGCATTTTTAGACGGGATCTCTTTGGTTCAGGAGCGGGTGTTGATATCATTGTCTAACCTGCATTCCCTAAAACCTCTAACCCAGACACAATACCTTTTACTACTGCTTATTATTTTCCTGGTACAGAAGCTCCGTAATCTGACCACATCTTGACTCTCCTTTTACAAATGGTCCATTACACAGATATTATGAGTCTTCACACCAGAATTACCACGGCTAGCCAAGACCCTATTGGAACACCGGTTTCGCCCAGAGTCACCTCGATTCTTCCACCTAGATACCATGAGTTGAATGCCTCTATTCCTATTCCTACGCACATCAAATATGAAACTCCTAGTGGTCCCTCTTTGTCTAAGCACTCTCCTCCTGGTTTCATCCCAAAAATTCCTCAACCCCCTTTCAGAGGAATTTTTCCATCCTCTATCGGAGGCACTGATCCTAGTGGCACCATTCCATTGTTCACACCAAATTACCAGATTCCTATTGGTGGACAATTTCACCAAGGAGGCCCAACTCACCCCCCCCTGCAGGGCAAACCCTGATTGGAACACAACCCCCGATTGGAGCACGACCACCACCGACCCCACCCTATGGAAAAAACATACCTCCATCCTTGGCCCAGTATTGGAACCATCTGATACAACATAATCCTCAATCAACTCAGGGGCAATAGCCTCCAACTACATCCATTATACCCCCTAGTATAGGCCAACCATATCCAGGTACATCCAATCCTATTTGGGGCTTGAATGCTCAACCCCACGCCTGTAAGGTAGCTAGAGAGGTAGTGGGTAGCTAGATAGGTAGTGGGGGGGCCCAGAGGGCCCATAGTGATAATAGTGGAGGTCATTCATTGTAAGGTGGACTAGGTCCACTATATTATTAAACAAGGCCCACTATTATCACTATGGGCCCTCTGGGACCCCCCACTACCTCTCTAACTACCTTACAATTGCTTTGTGGATCTATTTTGTATTCAGTATTTGTGGTGATCATATTTGTAGATCTATACCAAAGCCACCAATACCCGCATGTGAATAGACAGTTATTTTTCTTAGCCACCCTGGACCTCCCCGATCTGTCGAGGAGAGGACCTAAACAATCACGTCATGACTTTTCACCTTTGGTTCTCATCCAACTCCTTGATGGATGACTCTATTCGTTTATGCCTTTTTCAATGAACTCTCATGGGTTCTGTCGCGAAGTGGTATATAGAATTACCACGAGCTTTCTTCGTTGACTTCAACACCCTAGCTATGGTTTTTCTCACCCACTACCAGTTACCGATCCGTTATGAAACAAGGACTGAGATTTTGAGTTCTTTCAAACAAAACAAATCCACTCATATCTCTAATCACATTTATGAGTGGCAACGAAGACGACGTCTCATCAAACTCGAACTTCATGATGAGCTGCTGGCAGAGTGGTTCACGAAATCATTCATGAACAACATTGGTCATGACATCGCCATGGGTGGAGTTGTCACAAAATAAAAGTCCATTAGTCGTGCTCAATACCTTGACCTTGTTTACTCACAAACGTGCACTCTTTACGACTTACTCCCTGATGCACCTCATCCTTCTACTTCCACCACTTCAACTACTCCTACTACTTCTCATGTAGCCAACAATGTGATTATCACTTTCCATGCCCAACCTCATTCTCTCCAAACCTCTAGCAACAACCCCAAAATCGCTTCTTCTAATGTTCAAAATGCTCTATCTCCTACCCCTCCTACCAGCAAGACTTCTGAGGTAAATGTTGTCCAATCTACCCCTGCCGGTAAAAACAAATCTAGAAAAGGAAAGGGTAAGAATAAGGAGGAAAAAAATACTTTGCAAGTAAAGAGAACCAAAACTCCACCTATTGACAATAGGGATAAGTGCAAACCCTGATACCCTTGTCTTATCTGTGGTGATGATCACTACACTAAGGAATGTCCACGACACACCGAGGTTACTAAGTTCCTTCAAGGGGCCATGAAACCTCCCACTCCAGTCGTATTGTCACAACCTTTCCCTTCTCAACAACAGGCCCAATTGGTCATTCATGACCAACCATCCCCCTTCACTACATCTTATGTCTTAATGTGTACAGGTGATTCAAAGAAAAGTGACATCACATTTACCACTCGATCCAAAGATTATTCTTCCTCCAAAGAGAAGGTTGATGCTACACCTCCTTCATTGGTCCAACCATCTCCTACAACTCCACCTACCAATGTTCCTCTTCATCTCGAACGACCGAGCCTTGACATAGTCCTTCGCCCTCCTCCAAAAGGCATCATTTGAAAATTGGCTTTCAATCCTCATGCCCGTGTTGCCCATAACTACAACATTGTTGAAGATCTAGCCCAAGCACCATCCACGATGTCAGCCCTCGAAGTCCTTCAAAGTTGTCTTACACAACGGAAGGCACTGTTGAAAGCTATCAATGAAATCGACCCTACGGATATGAATTTAATAATTTTTGACTTGGAAGATCACATTCCAAGGTTACCCCCTCAACTCACATTCCAAATACAAGTTATTGTCTCCGACAAAAACATTTGTAGAACTATTATTGATGAGGGTTCCTTGACGTGCGTCATGTCTATTACCTGCTGGAAATCCATCGACTCTCCCTCTTTGACTGAATCCCATAACACACTTAGATACTTTAATGGCTCAATTTTTAAGCCTTATGGTGTCCTCTCTTTGTTTCCAATCATGTTAGAAGGCAAAACGATCCAAGTTTAAGTGGAAGTCTTTGACGCTCCTCTCGATTACAATCTTCTGCTTAGCCATAGTTGGATTGATTCCATGCGCGCAGTTGTGTCAACTCTTTTTCATGCTGTACGTTTACCACATCAAGGAAAATTAATTATCGTCAACCAATTAGCCTTATTTAACTCGGATATACGCACTAGCAACATACCGTTTATTGCCAAACCCCCCCCCCCCCAGATATGAGAACGTAGTTGTGGGTCTTCTTAAAGACTATTCCGTAATGGGTACCTTCCCCATCCCACCGCCTGATGTTCCATATTCATATATCACTGCAATCAACATGATCTCCATTGAAACCCCTTCGTCTCACGACCCATGGATGGTACCCAACCCCGACGATCATCTTCGTTACGACGATGAAATGTCTTTGAGTCCAGTTGAGTCCACCTATAAGGCCATTCAATTGGCAAATCCTCCTACCCCCTCTCTTGGTGATTTATCTCTAGATCCTTTCCACATCATTTTTCCCATGGAGGATATGATTATGTCTGTCATGGAGGACACCCCATAGGATTATGGGCATCATCATTCCATCCTCTTCCTGGAACAACGCACCATCGAGAGCTACCAACAGATCTTGAACCATCGACCGTTGTCATCATTTCCATTGTTCCCAAGTCCACACACGATGTGTTTTCCAAAGGGAACTTAAGAAATATCTCACCCACCATTCCCCTCAACATATCTATCAAACCTAGAATTGTCGAACATGTGCATATCAAAGCTTCATGCTCCCCTGAAAAAATGGTCACCTACAAGTCACTTTTCAAATAATTTCTTGATGTCTTCGCCTGGAGCTATGAAGAAATGTCGGGTATTGACCCCGACATTGTGATACATGAGATTAAGACATACCCAGATGCTAAACTCATCCAACAATGCCTTCATCCAGTTCACCCACGTAAAGCAGCTGCTATCAAGCTTGAAGTCGAGAAACAAGAAACAAGAAACAAGGAACAATTTGTGTGTGCATTGATTATAGGGATATTAGTAAAGCATGTCCTAAAGACAACTTTCCTACCCCCTTTGTCGACCAGATTGTCGATGATTGTGCTGAAAGTGAAATATTCTCTCTGATGGATGGTTTATCCGGATATAATCAAATCAATATTGTTCCTAAGGACCAACACAAAACCGCTTTTATTTGTCCTTGGGGCATTTTTGCTTATCAGAAACTTCCTTTCGGTCTTAAAAAAATTGGCGCAACCTTTCATCGCACTATGTCTTATGCCTTCCATGATATCAAGCACATCATGTAGCCATATCTTGATGACTTACCCTCTTATTCCATGCACTAGGTCGATCACCAAATACCTCTAAGCCATTTTCCTCCGATGTCATTTTTACCATATACGCTTGAATCCTCACAAATGCGTTTCTGCGTAGAATCTTACCGAATTATAGGATTTATTGTTTCACATCAAGGGATCAGAGTAGATCCTTTAAAGGTCGAGGCAATTCTCAATCTCCCTCCTTCTTTGCTTCACCAGTTACAAAGTTTGCAAGGGAAAGAAAACTTTCTTCATCGTTTCATCCCGAACTATGCTGAGATAACTCTTGGATTTACACGACTACTCAAAAATGGGTCCGAGTTTGTATTGGATACCATCGCAAACAAAGCCTTCAAATCTTTGAAACTATCCATGACAGGTTCTTTTCTTCTCTTCCCCCCCCAATTACAATCATTATTATTTCCTCTAACTCGCAGCCTCGGATTACAGCATCGCTATGGTTCTTGTCCAAGAAGATGATTCTCATGGTGAACATGTTATCTATTACTTGATTCGAAGTCTAACACCTATCGAAACCAAGTATTTACATGTCGAAAAAATGGCCTTGGTAGCCATCCAAGTAGTTCAATGTTTCTAGCACTATATCCTCTCTCGCAAGACTACGGTAATTTCTAACTGCAACCCTATGCAACACATTCTCACCTGTCAACTACTAGGGGACAAATACTCCAAGTGGATTATTATAGTAAAGGATATTGACTTATAATTCAAATGTGCTAAGTCTAAGAAATCCTTATTTTTTGCCGAGTTGATATGAGACTTTCCCTACTTTGAAATGGAAAATGTAGTAGCCAATTCATTACCTGATGAATCCCTTTTCCTAATTAATTCTGATGATCTTTGGTATAGATATATCATCATATATCTCTGAAACCAGGATTTCCAGCCCAATTTGTCCAGTACTGATCAACGTCGAATACGCTACCAAGCCCGTCAGTATATTATCCTTGGTGATACTTTTTATCATCATGGGATTGACTCAGTTTTTTTACGTTGAGTCACGTTCGACGAAGCTGAGAAAGCCTTAAATGAATACCATTCTGGAGCCTGTGGTGGTCATATGTCTGGGTATGCTACTGCCCAGAAGATCCTATGAGTAGGGTATTTTTTTCCTTCTTTATTTAACGACTGTATAATTGTCGTCCAAAAATGCCACGCTTGCCAGACCTACAACCATAAAATACAGTCACATCCTGCTCCTCTTCACCTTGTAGTCTTCGTCATTTATTTTCTGAAATGGGGTATCAATTTCATGACATGTCACCCTCACTTGGTCGGGGGGCATGGATACATTATTGTAGCCATATATTATTTTATATGGGCCGACGCGATGCTGACATTTGACAACACCAGAAAGACCGCAACATTATTCATATTCAATCACATCATAGCTCATTTTGGTGTTCCTCGGGTTATCATCATCGAACATGGTAGCCACTTTAGAAACTTCATGATGTCCGAACTCACTGAAAAGTTGCGTCTTCTCCATGAAAACTCGACACCCTATTACCCACAAGCCAACGGCCAAGTCGAAGCAATTAATAAAATCCGCATAACCATGCTTCAACGAATGATAGGGATTCACAAAACAAGTTGGCACACAGTGTTGTTTTCAACATTGTGGGCTTATCGGACGTCCATTAATTTTTCTACCAGGTTTACACCATTCCGGTTAGTCTATGGTCTAGAAACCATCATGTCAATTGAATGTGAGATACCCTCCCTAAAACTAGTCGTCGAACTCCTACCAAACACTTCCATCGAAGAAGAACGTCTTTTGTATTTCATGTGATTAGACGAAACTCAACATGATGCCACCCTAGTCATAGAAGCCCAGAAGAAACGTGTCACGGCCCAATACAAAAAACATGTCAAACCTCATGTTTTCTTCGAAGGTGACATGGTTCTCCTTTATGAACAAGATCGGGATGTGCTAGGAGCTGGAAAATTTGAAGCTATGTGGCGAGGTCCTTACATCGTTAGATGAGCACTGGAAAAAGGATCTTACGATTTAGTAGATTACAATGGTATCCCTTTGAGTGAACTCAGAAATGGGTTGTACTTAAAGAAGTACTATGCTTAATATCACTTGTGCATGAGTACTTGTATTTTATTGTATCATACTTCTTGTGTGTTACTGTAGTATGCTTTTTTCGTTATCTGGTCTCTACCCTTATGTTACATTGTGTTTGGTTTCTAGATGTCAGAGTCTTCGCTACCCCACATTGGCTTCATTGATGGTGCTAGCCGTAGTACTCAGAACTTTGCTTCTGTTTCTTGGGCAATTTACACCCCTTCAAACGAACTTGTCTCTCTACGAGGTGTCTGTCTCGACAACGAGACCAATAATATTGCAGAGTATAGTGTTGTTATCGAATTGTTGATTGATGTTATCTCACTCGGTATCCATCACTTGGTTGTACAACTTAATTCACAGCTAGCAGTACTATAGTTAAGTAATGTCTATGCTATTCAAATTCCTACTTTATTAAGGGTATATTTACGAATTCGCCTCTTGGAATGTTATTTTGATTATATTGAGTATCAACATATTCCTAGATGTCTAAATACATTAACTGATGCATTAGATAACTATGTATTAGACAGACATTTGGGCCATTTATAAACCAACCACATCACATGTATCACATAACACAAGATAAGCTGGTAGAAGATGTATATATGTATATAACGATCGAAAGTTTTTACAAAAAAGTTTTGTCCAAGGACCAAAATTTCAAAATATGAAGCTCCTAGCTTCTACAAAGTAACATCATGGGTGACGCTCGTGATAAAACACAACTTCCTGGGTAACCCTACGAAGCAGTCGACCAATAGACTCTGACACACCCAGTGTATGGCGTTGATAACGCTGAGGGACCTCTCTGATAGGCATGTTTGGAATGTCAGCAGTCAACCCCTCTAAGTTTTGCTCCACTGCCTCATAATCTTCAGTGTCCCATCGTGGCACTAGAGCCACCTTTCCTCATCGTTGAATAGGAGAGGTACCCATATGTCGATAAGGCCCCACCTCAGTGTCATCAAAAAATAATTTTTGTAATTAGACCTTGGACAAACATAAAAACATTGCATATGATAAAACTCACAAAAACACTTAAAAGTGAAAAAATGTGTACTTCTTACCTAGATCTCCCCACTGAGCATCCTCAGGTAGGGCCAAGTTTGGATCCCCTTGGAAATCCAACCCGACATAGGCATAATCATCGACCATCAACATCTGTGGCCGCAACTAGTCAAAGAATGAATCGTTATATTTGATGATTGGCCCAGCTACATGTCGGGCCATGAGGTTGCACCACCTCAACATTCTCGAATCCTTTGGAGCCAATAAACCCCACTCAACCTGCAACCTCAGCAAGGGGACTCTCTTAAGAAAGAAGGACACCAAAAGTGATTTGTACCTGAATTGCTTTAGGTCGGCTTTCCTACATTTTGTCAACTGCTTCTTTATGCTACAAAGGATTATGTCTGACCAATTAAAGACCCGAGGCTCAGTACACTCTATGGCATACTGAAAATATCCCTGGAGAGCCATGTGTGGAGAAGCACTCCCAGCCATACGAGCAATGGTGAACAAGATAGTGTGAAGGGTCAAATCCTGGACCCCCCAAATGACTTCTTTCCGCCTCTGGAACACAGTGGTGATGGCAATACTCACTCATAGGTAGCCCACCACCTCGGTTACCGGTCAAGCTAGCATGGTACCCATGCCGTGAAAGTCCTGTTAGGAAGTAAACATCCTCGATATCTAAGGACAATATGTGGACCCCCACATGGAATACTTGTTGGTCCACATCCCACATATGAACGAGATACTCCAATAGCTTGACTTGGGCCCTCATAAATAGGATCCGAAATAATTTCAAGAGACCACAGTCTCAGAGAGAGGCAAAAGTGCTCAGGTCATTCCCGACAATAGCATCATCCTCTTCATTCTCTCTTTCGTGCCACTCCAGAACCATTGTGATGGTCAAATGCCTGCGAGAATGCTTGGGCGCAAGTTTTGGCTCTAAAACAAACTCAAAAACTTGAAATTTTCCACTGAAAACAAAAAATTGAACCATGAAAAGGTAGAAGATAGGGATCTTACCTCACTGATGGATACGGTTCACTAAATGGTTTCTTATACCTTCCGCGATCGAGCACTAAAATTCGAGGGAAAAAGAGGGGTTCTGGGATAAATTCTTGGCAAAGTCACAATGACTATGGTAAAAGAGATTTTACCCACTTATATTTACTTTTTTACCATTTTTGTTGATTTTTATAATTGTTTTATTTATTAAACCTAATGCCTATTATCCCTATCAGTGCGAATTTTTGCAGATGTAATGAATTTGAAGTCTACACAAAGGAGTATGGATATTTTATCTTTTTCATCGCATGCTTAATTTTTTTTTATGGTTTTTAGACAAAACCTCAAGCTTGGTCTTTGTTCGTTCTCATGCTCAAAAATACATGAGAATGTAATCAAGCACACTTTTATCACTTTTTCGGGCTCATCAAGGTTATACGAAAAAGGAACCCCCCTGGAGTCCTCTTTAATCTCTTTTCAAACTCTCTAAACATGAAAAGATTGTCGAGCGATCTTGCAATTTTCATGCTCGCTAAAGTATTTGAAGAAAGCGTCCATTGGGCGATAATTTATCTCTTTTTTGGTCTCATCGAACTACTTTACAAAAAAAGAACTAAGAGATTTCTCTTTTGAGTGTTTTTCCAGACTTTATAATCATGAAAAGCCTTCGAGTTTTCTATGTTTGGACTCGTTAAACAAATATTGAAAGACTTGTAATGGGACCGAACCACTCCTTCCTAGGGTTCGTTAAACATACTCTGAGGGACTCATCCGAAGGATGAGATTACATAAACAATCATATGTTATCCTCCTCAAGATTGTGTAAAAATAAAGAGGTACTCGCCAGAAATGGTGGGGGAAAATCAGGGAAAGGGATGTGTTTTCGTATTCATATTATTGATAGTAAGTGTCTCTCTTGAACATGACACCGCCTATTCATTATCTGAACTCGTTTTGGGAAATCCATTTGTCTCTCATTCGACTTGCTACAAGTTCATATCCTGAGTTGTCTCTGAGTCAGTGATGCCAAATCATTGGTCATATCATTCATATGTTCAAGATAAATTCACCCAAAACCTCTATTGAGTTGGCCATCTGCAATTGTCCATTCTCTCTGTGTCGGCCTTCCCTGTGTCTAGTTCCACCTACATCATACTCTATTTCACCTTCAAAATCTATTACTCATTTCGTGTCATTGATGGGGGATACATAAAGGCCCTCTTGTGATGAGTTTTGTTCCGTCGACTCCATCTCATTATCTGGAAACAAGACTTAGAAATTATTTGGTACCTTAGAACTTGCATGCCTCAATGGCAGGTTTCCTCACTTTCAACAATGGGTTTTCATCATTGACCCCTAATCGAGATATTCCATCAAATGTTTGACCTCAACTCATTTATTCACATTCAGTGGATTGTACTAGGGTACCTTGGGAGTCATTGACATTAATGGTGATTTCCCTCGCACTTGTTAACGGTTTCATCAATGACCGGTAATCAAGTGGTTTCTACCATGTTCAACTTCAGCATATGTAATCACATGGTTAGATTTGTACTTTCAGGTGACAAGATTAAATACCTTGGATCTCATATCTTTGATCCAGACTGCAATGGAATATGTATAATTTGCTGACACATAGATCCACTTTGTATGTCACGTGGCTATGTCATCTTAATTTGAATCTTCTTGCATAGATCCATAGTGTATTTTTGGTGGCTATGCGATATTTTGACGGCATGGATCCACAGTGTATGATTGGTGGCCATGACCTGTGTTCATGATGTCATTTGTCTGTGATCTAAGTATGGGAATGCCTACCTCAGAACTGGTATTATATTTTGTAGATGCTTGGTTGTTTGCAGGTTTCTGATTAGGTGAAATCCTAGTTTCTGACACACATGCACAATTTAAAAAGTATTTTGGCTATCATTGATTTTGGCATCATACTTTGGGGGGAATTCTGTTACACATGATTTTGGTCATCTTGGTGATGTATTAACTATGGTGTATTTAGGCTCCCAACAAGGAATTTTTGCCTAAGAAAAGTGGATCTTGTCTCCTTCCAAAAACATATTTTCAAAGTAAGTTCGTAGGTTGCATATGGCCTAGGGTGCGAGAATCCCTCATTCTCATAGGCCACCTTCATTTAGGGTGTGAAATTCTCACAGTTTTCTCCATACATAGGGTGTGAACCTGTTTTCAAGCTTGGAAAAGAGAAGAGGTCTCGAGGATTCTAGAAGGGAATCTTCTAGAAAATGAGTTGGCATTCGTATGGTTGTCATTTTATTGAATTATCAGATTTGATGGGATCATCATCATCCATGTAACCATCTCTCCTTCTCCTATATATTGAAAGGATTCTCATGGAAAAAGTTAAGCAAGATTAATTGAAGAATTTGTGAAGGAATTGCGTGAAGAACCCTATTTGCACAGAGGCTCCAAGGCTCTAGTTGGTCTATCAAGAGGAGGATCTTCTTCATGCAAGTATAGAGAAAGTGTGTGTGTTGGAACCAAGGTTCACTGAAAGGAATCTTGTGACATCAAGGTGATTAGGTTGTATCTTCTACTTTCAATTAATATGATACAGCAACATGTCCCTTTCCCATAAAGTCACTCTTACTTTATTGTGTAATTCCTTGATCATATACATAAGTTGACGTTGAATACATTTTGCTATCTTCTCTTTGGTTGTTTTGTGTTGTCTTGGTCTTGACCTCACGAGAGAACTGGAGCAAAGTGGGAGCAACAAATACCTAAGGAAGCGATACAAAGGTATGTCACTTGTTCCTCTTTATTAGCAGATTCAATGATCACAACTTAGGGAAAGAGTCATGTCATGTCATGTTTTGTTCTAGATCCAGGTGGATCTAGGGAGATCTGTTAGTGTCTGCACCTAACGATTAGTTCGATAACATGTAGTGTTTCTAATTGTATTTAATTTAGTAATTTTATGATGAACATGTTAAATGATAAAGTAAATAACACTGCACACTAAGAATAAACTAATGGAATTTGCAGAATAGCACTAAGTAAATGAATGTCATAGCTAGTACTTAGATCTGAAGCTTATGGTATAATAGATGAATATCTTCCATGAAATACATGTGGCTATGATGGTTAATGAATTATTTTTGGAATATTAGTGTGTTATTGGTCAAACTAAGATCTAATGAGGGTTTGAGGGATACCAATGAGTAGATCTAATGCCTATGAGAGAGAAACACATCCCATCCCATGGTTACAGACACCTGAGTCCTACAACCACCCATATAATATATCTCGAGTGAGAATATGTAGTGCACTCTATGCTCTATGTTTCCTTCTGGTATCTAGAATGGTTGATGGTCAAAGGGTTGTTGGTAATCCTATAGTTAGAACTTGGGTTAGTCCATAAGTAAACCAACAATGGTTTTGTTGTCGATTGGAATTTAAAATATTAGATCAGGAGGGATGTATCACGTAGTGTAGTGTGAGGGATTAAGAAGGGGGATGTTTTTAGGTTGGAAATCCACGTAAGAAGAGATTGAAAGATGGTTGACAGTCTAGGAACTAGATTTTTCCCACAAAGATAATAGAAGCTCTAGGTTTAAGCCGAGACAATATTTGCAAAGATATGTATTCAACGAAACACATGAGAGTTTCTTTAATGATTTCCCTGTACTATTGCAGGAGTGGATAACATGGTTGAAAGACACCCATCCGATGAATAGAGTTAGATCAGTGGAGTGGACAGAAGAAAGTATCGCGTGGTTGAAAAGGATAAATAATAAATTCATGCGCGTAGTAGATTTCTGGCTAGACAACATTATAGTGGGGTATATCATTGAGTTCGCAGTAGATACATTGAAGTATTACAGTGTATCATATCAGTATTTTCTTAAGGGTCCAAGGGGAAGTTACATAAGTTCATTGTACACTTCGATCAAGAGATTATTAAATGATAAAGGGGTATTAACTATGGAATCATACAACTAAACTACCCTGTGTGCATGGGGGAGTTATGGGAAACCTGAGGAAGGTCTGAGATGGAGGGGGAAATGGATAGAAAAGAGAATCATAAAGAGAAATATCCCATTATGATGGATCAATAGGAGATCCAGGAAATTATGCAGAAGGCAAGAATGACACTTAGTGGAAGACCCTACTAGTATAAGCTCAATAGAAAGAAAAGAGTAGTAGCCAAGAGGGAAGGCTTGGAGAGTGATGAGGAAGAGGTAGAGGATATATGTTTTGTGGATCACATTGAAGAAATATTGTGTGCCACATCTGAAATAAATACTAGAGGAGCGATATCTAATGAGGAATAAAATACCCCTGTCCAGATATGTATCAATGTAGAACCTACAACCCCATGTATGATTAACACATCAACAAAGAAAGAGTTGTTTAGATAACCAGTGACTAAAGATTAGAGGAAGATAGGAGATCATAATAGAAGTGAGGGTACAAGTGGAAGTACCATAAGAAGTGCAAGTAGTGGTGCAAGTGGAGTACCAGTAGCAACACTAGTGAGAGTTCAAGTCTGAACAACAGTACACAGATTGTAGTACCGCACGGGGTAGCTAAAACACATTCGACAATGGAAGACATAGATCCAACGATAAGATTACCAAATTTTCATGGGGATGGATCAAAAGACCCAGAAAAGAACCTATTCATGTTTGATAAAATATGGGAAGCGAAAATATTCATCGATGAGGCAACAAAAGTAGCATAGCTAGAAATAACATTTAGAAACTACACGTTGGATTGGTATATGAGTCTAGTAGTAAACAATCCACAAGGTGTGTCAGGAATAGTAGCAGAGATCAAACAAAAACTAATCATTGATTTTCATAGGCCAAAATCATAGGATTAGTTTATGAATGAGATGGTTGAGGTTAGACAAAAACCAGGAGAATCTGTATGGAAATTGATCATAAATTCAAGACATTGAAAGGTAAATTGAAGTATCCCATTTCTGACATGCAACACATACAATTGTTTATAAATTCTCTATTACCACATTTCAAATATCCATTGAGACAAAAAAAAAATTTCAAACCTGGGAAGAGGCACTACAAGAAGAAATGCAGTTAGAGGAGAATCAGTATAAGTAGATAGATCCAACTATTGAGGAGCTAAAGGAAGATATGAAGAACTTGACAGTGCAATTGAACCAGAATAAAAGTAGGGAGAAAAGTGAAGCATTGTGGTGTACTCTGTGTGAATTAGAGGGACATCAAAAGAATGAGTGTCTGACATTTGCACAATAACTAGGAGTAGGGCTGCCAAATCCATTTCCTACAGGAGGGCCTTGGTGTGAAATATGAAAGACACATGGGCATGATCCATATCATTTCCCTATGATGCAAAAGTACAAGACATAAACAAAGAGTAATTTTTGTAACTTTTGTAAGTCAGTAGGACATGAAGACAAAAATTGTAGAAATCTAAAGTTAATGAAGGAAAGAACCTCAGATGCATATAGGATGCAGGCTGAGTTGTTGGAAGGACATATTGCACCAGAGTTTGTCAATGCACAATAATTTCAAGCAGTGCCACAGTTTCAACAACCCCTGTAGTATAACCAGGCACCATAGTATCATCAAAAAAACATGGATCAATATGGGAACATAGGAGGATTCATAGGTAGAGGAAGAGGAGGAATGGGCAGAGGCAGAGGGCCTATTATCTTTCATAATTTTCAACATCAAGGACACTATTCCAGATATTGTCCTCAAATAGAAAAAACATGTATGTATTGTTGCGCAACAGATAATGTGACAGAAGAGTGTTTGAATTTGATGACAAAGATAAAGGAGAAGATGAATATAAATAACCAAAATGTTCAGTGGATTGTTGCAGAAATAAGGGATCCTAGGAGGAACATCAATATAGTGACTAGAGGAGGAGTGAAGATAAGAAAGATGAACATGATCAGAAGAAGGAATCTCAGTGTTGGATTCAAAAGAACACTCAACCATAGTAGCAGTTTGATGCAAAGAAGGAAAAGGAAACCTTCAAAGAAGCAAATAAGGAGTTCCTGAAGGATAATGAAGCTTCCACATCAAAACATTCATCGAGGTATGATACTCATACTTTTTATATTCCTTAGTCTTTGGATCATACTTACAAAGAGAGAAAACAGAGAAAGTAATTAACTTAAAGAATTTCCTGGAATATTGCTTTAAATTGCTTAATGATAAGAATGTTATGGAGTTTTTAAAAGTATGCTTGAGAAACATAACATAGAAGAAGGGATAGGAATAGAACCAAATAAGAACAATCAGGTCCATAGAAAGAAAAGAACTAGTAAAGAGTTTAGATTGAATGCAAATATAGGATACTTTAATGTGGGAAATGTTATCCTAGACTTAGGATCAGAGGTCAACATGTTTCCAAAGAAGACTTGGGAAGTAATGGGAGAACCTACACTAGGTTATTCCAATATCCAATTGAAGATAGAAAACCAACAGAGAGTGATTCCCATAGGTAGATTGAAGAATAAAAAAATGGATCTAGATGGTGTGTGCACCACAACAGATTTTGAAGTAATGGATATGGTGGATGAGTCTATATCATTTCCAACACTATTGGGAATTGATTGGGATTTTGATAATCAATCCATAATTAATTTAAAGACTAGAAAGATGATATTTGAACATGGGAACTTTAGGGTAATAGCACCTTTAGATCCTTTATATTTTGAAATATATGTAGAACCCATGTCTGGCAGTGTTTTAGAAGATGACGTGAACCAACTGTTATCACTGAAATTTTGTCCAAAAATGGTTACAGGAATCCAACATCTTCAAACAGATCTGAGTTCACCCATGGACCAAAATTACCAAAAAATCATTTCCAAAAGGTCAAAAATGATACAACCAGTTATAAAATTAAGATGCGCTATGAATACACAGGGTGTGCGCACACATGTGCCATCAAGAAAGGAAGGAAAAGCGCCCATGTGCACGACATACCACTGTGGATGCTAAAATCCATGCACACCTGAGAATAACACATTTATGATGTTGGTTGGCCTCCCACCCAATTCTTGTTCAGCTTCCAAGTCGATTTGACATCCAAATCTCAGTTGGATCTAGATGGGTGGCTGGTCAAAGAACTAACGGTGCCCTAAAAATCCCCTTTTCACACTAAAAGTTGGTTGCACAATACCTCAAAGCGGTGCTATAAAACAAAGCCATGGGTGAACTACATTTTCAAGGAATTCATTTGTAAGGTTATGCTGCTACTATTCTCTTGGGGAATCCTCTTTTCTCATTAAGAGCATACAAGCACCATTCCATTTGGGCAATCCACATCACCTTTTGAGTGGGTTAGCTTGGGATTATTTCACCATTTATTTCAAGTTTTCAAGTTGTAAGAAGAGCTCAATCTTGGGGGTCCAACAACCCTCTCTTGGAGGAAAAAGGGACCCAAAGTCCCCTTTCTTTTCAGTGTTTTCTTTTCACTAATACAATCCTTTCCATTGGTGACATGAGTCTTGTTTTTTTCTTGTTCTTATGTCCTTATGCACAATAGTTTAGTTGTTCTTTCATTTCCTAGTTTAAATCTTAGCTTAGTCTTTTATGTTTATTTTTCTAACCCTTTCCTTTATTTTTGTCTTGCTTAGCTAACCCAACTAAGCTTGTAAGCACCTCTGTTTTTCTCATTTAGGTGACAAAAGAGGCGCAACAGATTGGCGACTCCACTGGGGAAAGGTATCAATTTCCTACCCCATTTGGGTTATTTTATCTCTTCTTTCTATTTATTTAACCTACAGGTGCCATAACCAGCCCAAGATGACCTGCAGAACATCAAATTCAAAGCTGAGTTGAGAGAATTTCATCCGAAATTTTCTTCATGGCCATGTGACAGTTGTCTGCAGGTTTATTGGCCCACAGTCACACATCGTGCATAATTGCACCAAAATCAATGTATTACTTAGTGTCTTCTATGCACCTAAGCTCAAAATTCTTTTTCAATTCATGCATTGGCTCTTAGTGCGCCTCTGTCTACTCTAAGCCTTGTGCACCTGTGCAGAAAAATACACATTGTAAGCCTTTTTTGTGATTTGTGGAAGGCCCCTAGCCTTCTTAAAAATGATTCCATGCATGTTGTAATCTGCACCACACTTAGTTCCTTCTCCATATAAAGGGATTAGTCAAAACACATAGGCACTTAGAGGGTTTAAAATCATTATTTCCTCTTTTTCTTTCATTTTTTCCACATGGATGGCCCACTTTGACTAAGAGTATAAGTTGGAATCATTTGTAATCACATATAAAACTTGCCCTGGGACCAGACATTGGATATCAATCATTGAGTATGCTCTTCTCTCACGCTTCAAAGAGATCTTGAGAATCAGAAAGAGGTTGTAGGGTAGTTTCATCTCCCTTAAAAAGACAAAATCTTTAGGAGAGGAAAACACCCCCTCAAGACTCCTCTTAGTTTATTTTTCAAACACACCTTAAACTTGTAACGAGCCCACACATGCCCACATGCTACAAAGATAGGATAGTGTTGAAATTTACTTTCTTAKATTAAATCACTAGGGAAGTTTAAAGGTTTTGTAATGGGCCCATACATGCCCACATGATCACAATCTAGGATAGTTTCAAAGCTTTCTTAGATTAAATCACAATAGGGAGTTAAATGAATAGTAAGGACCCACATTTCCACATGTTAGTTTCCTAGGGACTTTAAAATTCCACAAGGCTATACCGATGACACATAGTAACTTAGGTAATCAACACTTGTAAGGACGAAGTGAAGTCCACATGCAGCAAGGTGACATCTAAATTATTAAAAATTGGCACACTTTCACTTGTTCACACACAAAGTCACTTTTCACTCATACAGTCTTCATCTCGAAACGTGGAGGTTGAATTAAGTTTCCTCCAAAGGGATTTCGAAACACCCCACCCTTTTCTTGACGAAACTATCCACTCCCACTTAATTTCAACGAGGTTGGTTCACAGCCCCAATCTCTCAAACAAACCACATCTAATTTTTTTTTTTCTAAAAACTCATTAAGTTTTTCTCCATAGGACGTGCCAAAAGAAATCTTTTAGTCTCGATATGATTTCTGGGATAGGCATCCAAATAACTCCTCGTTATCTAGTTCTCACATTTTGAAAACAATAGAAGTTGTCAAATAGGGAACTTTAAATCCTCAAAGTCAAGTGTTCCTAACACCATAAGGCAGAAAGATACCCGTGAAGGGTTGAAGGTTGAGGTCTAGTTGTTCTGTGCATCCCCCCTTGAGGCACCCACCTATTGGACAGGATCCAGCCCGTGACCCATTTCTTAGGCCGAAAATCCAAATGTCGGACTTTGACTAAGGTACCTAGTGACCAAATTGTAGGACATCTACCCAGGTGGAAATTGTGGGCTGCAATTGCACCTTGATCATATTTTGTGTGGATATTGGGAAATATCACCAACTCTTATGGGATATGCACCCTCTACCCCTCGTTATAATTGATTACTTCATCCTTCACTAGTCCCTCTTCTAGTGGCTTCAGACCCCACTGTTGAGTACTATTGGAAGGCCCAGTGCTATTTTGAGAGGAAGGATGTTACGTCTTTTAGGAAAGGAGAATTTGTTTTCTTTGTTCCCCCACATGGAAAAAATCCACCTATCCACATATATGCTTCTTTATCAAAACACTTTATGTATTATGAACTTCTGATTACATTTGATTTGGATATATATCGTGTAAAGTTCAAAAATTGTAGCAAAGGCTCTTGTTTATTTATTGCTCTCACCACCATTCGCACACATTCACTCAGCTAGTCGGACATCATAGGGGACCCACAAAACCCCCATCATTCCAGACGCTTTCTAAATCTCCCTCCTATTCTAGGGGGACTTCCTAGTCTTGCCAACTCATCAGCCCCACCTTCTCACACTCCTGTGAGTGACACTGTCTTGGGATTTGCTTTGCTTGGTTCGAACTTACTTGGGTCCAATTCCCAAGGTCCATTGTCCACTCTCTCTCCTTTACATGGAATCAGGGACCAAATTCCTCTCAAGGGGGAAGTACAAACCCACCTAGTCCCCCTCAAGGGTCAGGTTCACAAAACACTCACACCATGGATGGAACTAATCCTCCACCACCACTCCAGATGCCATATTTGGCCTCTCTCAACATACTAKATCTAAGAAAACTCACAAATGATCCTATATCGCATGACCCCACATGGCCTACAATGCCTACCAAACTACCTTCAKATATCCCCAATTTTGAAGGAAAGGCAGAAGATGACCTTGCCAACCATGTCATGACTTTCCACTTATGGTGCTCTTCCAACAACATTATGGATGATTCCATCAGACTATGATTATTTCAATGCACACTCACTTGCCCATCAGCCAAGTGGTATGTAAACAAAAAATCAGGGTCCCATGTGACTTTCGAGTCCTTGGCGAAAGCATTTTTGACCTTCTTCCAATTACCAATCTACCATGACAATGGTCTTGAACTAATATTTGATTTTAAACAAACCTCAGCCACACATATCATTGATCACATTCACGAGTGGCGTCGACAAAGTAGTTTGTGCAAAGCAGAAACCACCAAACAACAATGTATCGATTGGTTTCTTAGATCACTTGTCTCTCTCCTCGGTAAATATGTGGCTTCCACCTTCCCTTAATCAGAAGAAGAAGCCATCAATAAGGCTCAACAATACGACCTCATCTATTCACAATCAAGATACTTGTACACAATACTTCTTGATCTCCCAAGACCTGTGCCATTTGGACAAGATAAGCCTGGGATGTCTCACTTAGTAGATGGATTGATTGGTACCACCACACACCACAATCCACAACCCCAACAACCACCAATGTATGGAACACCTCAATATCCACCGGCATATGGAGGAATTCCTTATTATCCCCCACCCCTTTATCAGCAACCATACCCTGTTACCCTTCCTCCACCCATCAGTGGGCCACCACCAACACCCACAATATGCCCACCTATCCAAACAATTTATGGTATTCCTTCTACCTCAGCTTATACTCTAAGTACTAGTGAAAGTGCCATGCCATCCTATGTGCCTTACAGATCATTACCACAACATAATCTGTACTTTCCATTTCCTGGCCCTCCATAACCCATGGCTCCACCACAAGGACACCCTCACGCTGTGGTTAATTTTGTTCAAACCTCTCCCATTCAGCAATATCAAAATTTTGAACAACTAAATATGAAAAATCCAACCCATCAGTCGTATAATGCCAAAAAGAAAGGAAAAAATCGGAACAATAACAACCCAGGTCAAGGCAGAAATCACCCCCAACAGAACCAACCTACTAGGAGAAACCAGAATCAAGGAACTTAGAACCCCCAAGGGGGAAACAACAAAAGAATTCAAGGGAAAAATAACAATAACCTTCAAACCAACTTCCCCTATTCCCTTTGCGGTGAGTTTGGTCACTATACTCATAATTGCCCCCAAATCACTGATTTTAAACAGATGAAAGACTCAGTAAATGGACCACATCCTCCAGCACTACCTACCCCTTAGCAAGCCCCACAATAATACATGCAACAACCACCTCCAGTCATGCTACAGAACCCTATTCCACACCAAGGAGTGATGAACACTGTTGGTCCCCGGTTTTGACTATGTGCTTCGCCCATACTACTTACCATTGACCTCCAACTATATGCCAGTATCACCCTTTTTGACCTCCTTTTGATATAATCAACATCCCTTTACCACCCAAAGGGGTCACCTAAGGTATC
>JZKD02S1652982.1:323201-335906 GCA_000966675.3 Picea glauca
GGCAAGCTCGTTAAAAAATGAAACAGAGGCCACTAGCTTTCATGCTGGGGGAATCACGAGCATAGTTTCTCTTCTCTGTGGAAAGCTCGTTAAAAAATGAAACATAGGCCACTAGATTTCATGCTGGGGGCATCACGAGCATAGTTTCTCTTCTCTGTGGCAAGCTCTTTAAAAAATGAAACAGAGGCCACTAGATTTCATGATGGGGGCATCATGAGCATAGTTTCTCTTCTCTGTGGCAAGTTCGTTAAAAAATGAAACAGAGGCCTTGAGCATAGGTTTCTTCTGTGTAGAAATCTCGTTAAAAAATGAAACAACAATCTAGGGATCGAACCTGGAACCTTGAGCATAGTTCTTTTCCTGTGTCAAGCTCATTAAAAAATGAAACAATCACCTCTCCCTTCAAGTTGAGTCTTTCGCCAGATCTCGTAGATGTCGAGTCGAGTCTTTCGTTAGGTCTCGTTTTTTAACCTTCATTTCATCCACCTGTATCCTTTTTCTCCATCTAGCACAGAAATTGGTGACAACCTCAAAGTCGGTGAATGAATTGAATCTTGCGGGGCATGTCTCCAGCCTTTGATGATAACTCTGGAGCTAAGCCACCAGCTTTCAAGCTGGGGGCATACCAAGCTTAGTATTTGTTCTTTCTCGTGCTCATAAATACATGAGAATGCAACCGGGTAAAATTTTATCTCTTTTTCGGACCCGTACAGATACGAACACACGAAAAAGGAACCCCCCCGGAGTCTACTTTAAACCCTTTTCAGACTCTCTAAATATGAAAAGATTGTCGAGTGATCTTTCTTTCTTTCACACTCGTTAAAAGGTCAGAAAGAGTGTCTTGCGAGCGATAGTTTAACCCTTTTTCGGTCTCGTTGGACTACTGTACGAAAAAGGCACTGAGAGAGTTCTCTTTTAAGTGTTTTTCCAAACTCTATAATCTCGAAAAACCTTTGAGTTTTCTCTCTTTGGACTCATTAAAGCACACATCAACAGACCCATATGGGAATGAACCCTTACTTATTCCGGTTCGTTAAACAAAGGAAGAGGAACTTACCGAAGGTGAGTTATATCAAGCATGTGTTATCCTCCTCAAGCTCGCTAAATTAAAAAGAGGTACTCGTCTATATGGATGGGGGGAAAATTGGAAGGAGCAAGCCAAGTAGTCTCTTGAGAACATCATCCAACATTTCTTAGAGTCACCCTTGAACATGACACTTTGTCACTTTGCACATATCATAATCCGCTGAACCTCTGCATCGAGCCAACCCTCTGAGTTTCCTTTCACTCCTTTGAGTCACCCGACGCAAGTCACGGTACCCACTGCATAGTTTTGGCCCATGTCATGTTTCTCCATTGTGCCCCAGTGTTCAAGGGAAGTATCCGCCTCGAGAGTCAACCACCCCAAATATCTTGCCTCGAAACCTGTGTCAGTCCATTTAATCTACCAATTACATCTCCATGTCCGTTTCGTGTCGTTGATGGGGGATACATTAAGGCCCTCCCTCGACGAGTCTATTCCTGTCGACTCCAACACATTATCCATGAATTAGACTTAGAAACCATTTAGTACTTTGGGACCTGCATGCCTCAATGGCAGGCCTCCTCACATTCGACAGTGGGTTTACATCATTGACCCCTGATCGAATGATTCCATGAATGTTCGAATTCAGATCATATATTCACATCCGCTGGAATGTACTTAGGTACCTTGGGAGTCATTGACATTAATGGTGATCTCCCTCGCACTTTTTAACGGTTTACCTCATTGACCGGTAATCAAGTGGTTTCTGCCATGTTCGACACCAAAACATCTATTCACATGGTCAGATTCATACCATATTGGGATTGGTATGAAGACCCTAGGTTGAGCCACCACTCTGGTACATGCTTTGCCCAGGCTGTGAAGGAGTTCTGGACTAAGAACACATACATTGTTACATAGATCCACTTTGTATTGGTTGTGGCTATGTCTTTTCATCTCGTATATCCACTGTGTATTCTTTGTGGCTACGATCAGTCTGAGTCATCAGAGTATAGATCCACATTGTATCTTTGGTGGCTATCTCTTTTTATCAATACAATTATGGATCCGGAGTGTATTTTATGGCGGCCATAACCTACTAATTCTTGATCACCCAAGCATAGGTATGCCTGCCTTGGGTTTTGAAATATGTCATGATATTTGTTGGATGTTTGTGTGCAGCTTCTGTCAGGTTCTCCGAGTCTAAACCCTTGCTTGAGAATCTACAAAGTATTTCAGTTATCAGTTGGCATATTCTAACTTCATACTTTGGGGGGCATTCTGTTACACGTCAAAATTACTCAGCTGGATAAGTGTCACATTGTCCCTCTCAATCGTCGTAAGTGTCACATCTCCCCTACAACTTTCGCAAGTGTCGCAAGTTGATCAATAGTGTCGCGAAGGATGTTCAGACATACTGCCATGTCAACGACACTAAGGGAACACTTATGACATCTCACATGATTGATTTGAGGGAGAAGAACTGATCTACTGAAGTCAAACACCTTTTGCCACCTGAAAGAACCTCAAAAACAGAGTTTTGGAGAGGAGTGCTCCCCCTTACACTATCTCGGAGCGTCGACGCTCCCCAATACACTGTCAGGGAGCGTTATAATGCTCCCTTGCCCCTTTTGAGGGAGCGCTATAGATTTTGAGGGCGCTGGCACCTCCCAAAGCTTGCCAGGGAGCGCTACAACGCTCTGATGGCCCTTTTAAGGGAGCACTACCTATTCTGGGCGGTTGTTAAGCTGTTGAGATGAATGGGGGAAGCATATTTTCATTCTTGGAAGGCAGTTGGATTCGAATCCCTAGTCCATCCATGATCCTAGGGCAGATCCTCAACTGAAGGAGGAAAATCCTCACCTTCCCCAAGGATATCTCAAGATTTTTGAGCCTCTCCAAGGCTATATAAACAAGATTTCTAATGGTGAATGGGGATGGCAAAATAGAGAATGTCAAACTTATGATCTCATAAGTGAGACTGCAGAAAGAGAGAATCATACCAAACTTATGATCTCATGAGTGGTATGGAAGAAGAATTGGATATGTGAAACTTATGATCTTCGAGGAAACTTGCAGTTAGTCGAAGAAGATTGATCAGTAAAGTTGCTGCCATCCAGGTCTTGGATCTTTCCGACAAGGGTTAGACAAAGAGAACTTGATGAAGTTGTCGCATTCGCATCTACAATTGTAAGTACTACTATCGTTATTCTCATTAATATAACATGCTTGGCCTGTTTCTTTCTAGTTTGTGCCTGATGTTACATGAACTTATCATTTAATGGTAGATCTGTTTTCAAGCTAATATCAATAGAGTGGGAAGTAGTTGTATCTTGTTTTGCCTACAGAACTTAGCGAGGAGAAAAAGATTGGAGCGCAACGCGGAGCGTGCAAGGACAAACATCGATAAAAAGGTACTTCTATCATCCTTCCTTCTCATGTATTAGTTTAGATAGATTTGAGAGAAATTCAGTGTCCACATTAAGCACTTTTCTGTCTAGGGTTAAGGTCAAGCCCTAGAGGTCGATCTACTTGTCCGCAGGCAGATTTTCCTACAACATGTACCTCTTCAGTTCCTGACCTCACCTAGTGGATTTCACGAAGCCCTTTGCTTCTTGGAGTCGTGTCTCCCTTTTTGTCGACATTAGCACAGTTTCCAGAAGGGCAACAATATCTTGGCTCTCATTAACTTTACAATGAGGAGTCTCAGATGACACAGGGAGAACCATCATTTCTCTTTGATGTCGTTGAACCCCATAACATTCGACTTCAACACTTTCTCATGTTACGATGGGTCTTATTTTGTGACTATTGCAGTTTTTTTTTTTTATATTTTCCGAAGACCTTTGAACTTTGTTGGGCTATCAATGCACACAGAATCCATGATACTTCTCACAAATATCATTGCCTACTGTTCAAAGTATGTTCCTCATCAGAATTGTCCTCTGCCTTTATCAAAACCACCCTCGGGGGTGTTGTAGTTGTCTACATCAACACACAGTTTCAATTATTATACAACACCCTTTTTTCGAGTAACATGACATGAGCATGGGGCATGCACACCTCATTTGTACACAATTTATTTTTCACACCTTGTGAAAGGATGGATCCTATAGGTTCCCTTCTCCCTCCAATGAGTCACTCTTGATACTCTCACTATCGTTCTTTCTTACAACGGTACTCTTACTAGAAGAAACATTGATGAATTTCGGCTATTTGTATGCTCCTAACCTCATCCATCAGGGGGCATCTGTTATCACTGAAATTTCATCCACAAATGGTTACAAGAATCCAACATCTTCAAACATATCTGAGTTCACCCATGGATCAAAATTACCAAAAAATCATTTCCAGAAGGTCAAAAACTATACAACCAGTTATAAAATTAAGATGCACTATGACTACATAGGGTGAGCGCAAACATGCACCATCAAGAAATGTAGGAAAAGCGCACATGCGCATGATGCATGATTGTGGACGCTAAAAGCCGCACACACCTAAGAATGGTGCATTTATGATGTTGGTCGGCCTCCCACCCACTTCTGGTTCATATTTAAAGTTGATTTGACATCCAAAACTTGGATGGATCCGGATGGGTGGCTGGTTAAAGACCTAAAGGTGCCCTAAATAACCCCTTTTCACACTAAAAGTGGGTTGCACAATACCTCAAAGTGGTGCTATAAAACAAATCCATGGGTGCACTACATTTTCAAGGAATTTATTTGTAAGGTTATTTTACTGTTGTTCTCTTGGGGAATCCTCTTTTATCATCGGGAGAATACTAGCACCATTCCATTTGGGAAATCCACATCATTTTTTGAGTGGGTTAGCTTGGGATTCTTTCACATTTCTTTCAAATTTTCAAGTTGTAAGAAGAGCTCAATCTTGGGGGTCCAAGAGCCATCCCTTGGAGGAAGAAGGGACCCAAAGTCCCCTTTATTTTCAGTGTTTTCTTTTCACTAATACAATCCTTTCCATTGGTGACATGAGTCTTGTTTGTTTCTTGTTCTTATGTCCTTATGCACAATAGTTTAGTTGTTCCTTCCTTTCCTAGTTTAAATCTTGGCTTAGTATTTTATGTTTATTTTTCTAACCCTTTACTTTACTGTTGTCTTGCTTATCTAACTCAACTAATCTTGTAAGCACCTCTTTTTTTCTCATTTAGGTGACAAAAGAGGTGCAACACCAACTATATAGGACTACTGTGCGAGAATAATACTATGTGAATCCAACTGCATATGGATTACTCAGTTGGAGCAGTATCAATTCCAATATGTCAGATTCATATACTGGAGTAGAAAACTGGCAGAAAATATTGCATGAAGTATCTACTAGGAAGTGCACCAAAGTTGCACGTGAAGTAAGATGGGTTGGGATAGAAGTAAGGAATTTTCCCATATTTATTGAAGAGAAACATTTAGAAAAATTCCTGATAGATTTTGAATCAGAGGTTTTGGATACTCAGAGATTATTAGTTTTGGATATAGCATTGAGGGACACACCTGCAGAATGGTGTGGTGCACATAAGGAGTAATTCAAGAATGGTATCAATGTAAGTGGCTGATGTGCATAAGATTTGGTAGGAATTAGCATCATAAACCCTTACAAAATTATGATGGAAGAGGGAACCCAAGACATAATATAAATGATTTTTTCACTAGATAGAGATTAGTACCACTAGGGGAATGGATTCATTACTTTATTCTTACATTAGAAGGAATACCAAGTAATTGGTACAAAGAGCAGGAACTATGCAGAGAAACTATGAGTTGGGGTACAGTGCAACATAACTTTATTAAGACTTTTGCATTTGAAAGTGAGAATCCATGGGTGGATATAGAATTATAGAGGATCAAAAGGAATATATTTGAATAATGTGGGGTAGATACAATGATAGTAAACAGATATTACATAAAATAAACACTTGAACAACTAGTTTAATGCTATCAGGTCATAGAGGATGAAGAAGTAGAAGGCAACCCACATGACATACATATATTAGAAGGGGAAGGAGAAAGAGGCTTGGAAGGACTCCAATTACAATCAAAATAATTTACTACAACAATGAAAACTCAAAAGGTCAATATTGGGACTGAAGAGAAGCCCAACATAGTCAACATTGGAGATCACTAGGATAGTGAAACAATGGAAAAGATAATTGAATTACTTTCGGAGTATGGTGACCTATTCCCAGCCACATTTTTAGAGATGAAAGGGGTAGCAAGAGAACTTGGAGAAATGATAATACCCCTTAGACCAGATGCAATACCAGTTAGACAGAGACCATACATATTAAACCCCGTTTATAAGTAGAAAGTGAAGGCAAAAATGGATAGAAGGCTAGAATCAAGAATCATAGAACATGTGGAAGAATCAGAATGGATTAGTCCAATGGTGGTCGAGGAAAAAAAGACTGGAGGGATTAGTATATGTGTGGATCTAAGGAAATTAAATGATGCATACCTGCATGATCCTTTTCCTACTCCATTTACATATGAGGTTTTAGAGAATGTGGGAGGACATGAAGTATACTACTTCACAGATGGATTTTCAGGTTACCATCAGATCATAATTGCTCCAAAGGATAGGTACAAAACTATATTTGCAATAGAGTGGGGGTCATATCAGTACAAAGTAATTCCATTTGGTTTAAATAATGCACTAGAAATATTTCCAAAGTAGTAGTAGTTGCATTCAAGGATTTTATACATACATTTTTAGAAGTTTATCTGGATGATTGGACAGTATTCATTTTATTGAAGGACCATGTAGAAATTCTGAGGTTAATGTTAGAGATATGTAGGAAATATTATATTTCCTTGAACATTAATAAATTTATATTCAATTTTGACTTGATTGCAGCCATCAATGGGCTACCCATGGAAGGGGAGAATCCAGAGCAGTACTTAGAGGATAAAACTAAATAAAAATCCATCTCTGATGAAATCAAGGAAAAGTATGGCACAGTGTTACAAGGAAAATCACTCTATGGAATGGGGTAAACCACAATAAATAGAGATTAATGAAAAAATCAAATCTAATCTCAAGTATTCTATATAAAAAAACATGCTAAAAAGACAAGATAAAGAGCCTACCTCATCTAGACATTCGATGAAGTCCATCATTGAGCACTTGACTCAAAGATATACACCATCAACTTTTCCTCAACAACCAATATATGCAAGCATATGGTGATAATATATAAATTTAGCACATATAATAGAATAATCCATCAGTATTCATAAAAAATACACCCATGGAATAACAATTCAAATATTTGCAAGACATTAATTAGACAACAAAAGAGTATTTCTATTAAATTGAAATCAACAGAAGTGTATGAATGACAAACTTTCATGTCAGCACGTCTCGAAACTGATAAACTAAGTCCCTTCCAGTTGGAGCTCCACCACTTCAATCCTCCACCAAAGGCAATATCATATAAGAGAGACAATGAGGTTCTCCATCAAATAGGGAGGAGATTGGGGGATGAAAAATGTGTCCAGACTTAAAAGGACAAAGGGATGCAGACTCAATGTGAAGTGAATAATTTCTCCACAGTAATTTTTCTATCTAAGTTGAATTATTCTCTCTCTCTCTTCCACAACTTGGATATGGCCCATTTATAGCCTTGAAATGGAACTGAAGGGATGATTCAGAACGTTTCTATTATATGGAAGGTCAAGGATCATGGATCTTGTGACATGACATGGAAAACCAACACCATTTTTTAATTTTGGACACAAAACCCGATGTAGGCGGGCCTTAATGGTGCAACCTATGTATACACATGTTGTATAGTTGTTAGGGCACGTATATGTGGAAAAACACAATTTTTAGCTCTGGGAACTACAAAAAGGGACTTCAAGTATGCATAGGGAAATGGAAAAGGCCTTCTGAGCAAGTTGCATGGAGCGAGTAAAATATTTCTATACCATATGCCCCCTAATGTGTGAGGTCAAAGGATTATTTGTGATGGAAGAAATACATTATAATTCCAAGAAGTGGAGTAATGGAGACCCAACTGGATGAATAGTTTCTCATAAGAATATTACATTCCATAATGACTTTGTACACATGGCTACCAATTTGAATTACACTATAGATCCATGTGGAAATATATCAAATAGTTGTTCATGGCCATGAATAGGAAATACAAAAGTAGATACATGCCATAGGCTATCAAGTCATGAGCAAGGCCCAGTGAAAACCAATCTCAAAATCAATATAAAGATATCTGTATACAATGGAGTACAATCTGATATCCCATGATCACTGAAGTCATATAGGTACTTGTCCAATGGATGATAGAAACAACTCAGAAAAACTACGACTATGAACTGATGTCTTGAAGTATTCTACATGATCTTCTAAAGGTCCAAGTCTACATCATGTGAATAAAGGAGTTCAGGTCGAACACAATGAGATTTCATTTGATTATCAGTCATTAAGTCATACTGTTAAAAAATGTGAGACAACATACTGATAATGAAATTAGGTATCAAGGCACCAAGTACATTCTTAAAAGTGTGAATAATGGTGTTGAGGTCAAACACTTGAAGAATCCATCGATCAAGAGACATTGGTATATTACAAATTTTCAATGGTGAGAGAACATGCCATTGATGACTGTAAGACTCTAGGTACTCATAAGACTCTATTCCTCATTTCCAGAATATATGAGTTGAATTCAATGGAAGGATACCCACTAAAAGGAGAGCATTAAGGAATATCTCATGAGTCAACATGAGGTACAAAGAACTAGCTTGATGATTTGGAGGAAATCAGATGAAGAACATGTTCATGAACCAATGACCCTGTGTGTCTTTTTCAGGCACAAGATGCAAGAAGTGCAAGACAAACACCCTTTGAATAGAAGCCAATAAGGAAAAATACTGACAAAGGTGAGGACACCACCAATAAGGCTAGTGTCATCCAAGACATTGCACAAATACCAATGTGTGAATATTTTTATTTCCATTGAACACAAGGGAAACCCCCCAGTCAGCGACCAATGAGGAGATGTCGACTGTTAGGTTCAAGGTTACCTACCCATAATGTAAGTAGTACAAGGGTGCACGATAGGACTACCACTTCATGTAATTATGAGACACATTGAGGGTATGGATGACATGAAAATTCAAGAGTTATGAGAAATGGTGTTGGCGTGGATTTGATTAGACCAGGGTTCCTCTCAGGTTACCAATAAAAGGTATCATGTAGTCTAGAGCATTGGCATTTTCATATCCTCTGAAGAGAAGAAGTCTCACCTGAAGCACTGTTGAGATAGAAAGATAGGGAAGGGTAGGGAAAATACCAAAGAGAATCCATAGATCATCAAGAATGCATTCTTGTTCTTGTGCAAGAGAAACATTAGATATTAAACATATAACCACAATAATTGAACCTACTTACATTATGAACAACACTTTAAGCATAGAACCATTAAACAAAACTCATAAATGATAAAGGAACAATGTAATGCACAAGTAAACATACAAAGACACATCCTATTTTGAAAATTTGGTTCTCCTTTATCATATTATCTCTGATATCTTTCTTACATTACAGACTCAAAATTACATAGAGATATTCAGTACAGACTCTTGGCTCTAGGCCTCAGCCATATATTTCTAATTCCCCAACTGATAGGTCTCATTTATTACAAACTCTCATCTTCTCGACTTACAACAGGTAGCAACAACTAATCCAAAAACCTTGGGTGACTCTGATAGACGTGACTTAACCCAAATCTACTCAACTCATGAATGAGTGAACCAACGAACTGAATGAACGATAACAAGAAAAACCCAACCTAACCAACCCTTTTACAATTATATTCAGTCCTATATATAGTTGGGTTATGTTTTCCTGTTTGGCTTGCTCACCTTCTTGTTCTGTTGCAACTGCTTGTTGCTTAGGTGGTGTTATGCTAGCATCCACAACTGATTTTTGTTATTCTTCCTTCCAACCTCTAATGAAGTTTTCATGACTCATGATTATTCAAAACTTGCACAATTCTTTCTCAAAAATGAAGGGCCCAATAGGCTCCGACCACAATCCTTGACTCGTCCTCGAGTCGAGCACTTGGTTCCTTCACATTCTCTAGGAGCAATTGTTTCTTTCCCTTATCCGGATTTTCCTCTTATTTTATATCTTTTGTTTGTGCCTTTTATTCCTTTACCTCCTCAAACAAATGGCCCAATTCTGGAACCAGTTGTAATGCTCTGTGCTTTACTCCCTAAAAGCTTTCAACTTTGTCCTGCCATTTCTGGGTGAGAAGTGATGCTTCTTCCAGGAACTGTTGGGTCGTCTCTTTGTTGTACTCCTTTGGCTTGGCTGCAACCAACAAGTTCCATTTGAAGTCGGATATTGTGTCGCCCTGGTGCATTTGCATATAGGAGGTTTGAATTACTAGTAAAAAATTACACAACTCTTTCTTGGCTACAGACTGTGCTTCATAGAGTGAATTTAGTTCGTTGTTGGCCTGCTAGATTTGATCGAAATTGTTTTATTTCTCTATGGGGTCCATTGTGACCGAAAATTCCTCATTCAACACCTAGATATTTGTGCGTACTTCATCCATGCCTTGATTCTGTTGAGCGATGATGCCCATCCAATCGCTAAATTCTCTAAAGATTTTAGTGCAGTCCACTATTTGCTTATATAGTGTCGCTCAGGCATTGTTTCCTTGTAGTATTATCCTCTGCATTTGGTCCTGCATCTATCAAGGTTGTTGTTCTACTTCTTGCTAGACTTGTTGTAACTTTGCTTGTATATTCTCCATGCATGTAGCGAGTCGTGTCCATTCCTCTTGTGACAACTCAATCTATTTCTCTGGTTATCTTATTTCTATGACTTCAGGTAGGTCAGGCGTAACCTTATGAATCTCCGGCCAGGATTTTGCAAGTTTTTCCCGCACTTTTTCCAGTTTTTGATGGGCTAGGAGTCTATCACGTTTTTCCTCCGTTCTACATGTTTATGCATATAGTTGTTCTTTCCTGGTGATCTCAGCTGATCTCTCGGTGTCCTGGAGCCTTTAGTCTAGTCGGTCTATGGAGGCTCTTATTAGTCTAAACAACTATAATGCTGGCCACTTTACTAGGTCTGTAGATGATGGATCTACATCAATGGGTACTCGCCACTGTAGTGGGATTCCATTGTCTATTGAATGGTCTGAGCGAGTTTCTACCTCGTCCTCTATTGGTGGTGCTAGTGCAATCCTCAATCTTAGGTCTGTGGGTAAGAGCATCAGAACCTCAGTTCTAGTTATGCAGAGCTACATCAATTCTACACATTGTTGGGGGTTCTGTAGAACTTGCACCATATGCACTTGCATGGTGGTCATATCTTTTCATTGTTGATTCTGGCTCATTGTGCGCATCTGGTATCTTCATATCTTTCGGTGCTTCTGCATCATGCATCGTGATTTCTGAGACATCCTCACCCTTGGGTGGTGAGGGGATTTGTAGGTTATGGTCGAGTTCCATCTCTTCTCTTCTTCGACCATCTTCTTCCTTTATTGAACTGTAATAATCCCAAGCCAAATTATTTCTTGGAATCACTAACTACTACTAATTTATTGAGTTATTAAGTGCATACAAGATTCATAAACACATGGAGATCACAATATAGTCAAGATGTAGAAGCACAAGAAAATATATGACCTTTTTATTATGAGAAATGTAATATCAATACAATAGATGGTTGATTTGGCATAAACCTCAGATGTTCGTACAAGAAATAGATATGAGCTGCTACAAAATGCTCCCGACAATACAAAATAACACTCCAAAGGCTGGATATACAATGAAGACTGAATCAAGCAGATCTGAGGTGTACTAATGCTCAACCTCCAAGCTGGAAAGTGCCACGTCCTGCTAGAATGCTGAAGCCCTCAATAATTCTGCCCTGCTACCAAAAGTGTGCAATCATCTTGAGAAATATGCCAAATGATAGATCGGGCAACTGTAAGGAAAACCCAAATGTCCAAATTCCCAAATCCACTCTCAAACCCCGTAGATATGAATTTCCCACTGAATGGGGTGCCCCACTAGATGAATGAAACCCTAGCTGGTTTGGCCCTGATGAAGGAGGCCTCCAAATTCTTTGAAACTCTCCAAGAATATAGATCGGGATATGAGAATCCTGTGGGAGAAGTTTCAGACTCATATCTCAAGCAGATCTCCCTAGATCTGAGTTTTACTGAATTACAGGATGTCCCCTATGGCTCCAAGACRTCCCAATCTGCAGACAAATGTAGAATGATGATAAACCTCCAGAAAATCCCTCAAATTGATGGTCCCGCCCCTGCAAACAAAACCCAACTATCGAAATGGCCCCAAGCCCTCAGGATAAGCTGGATCGAACCTCCCTCCAGATGATGGTGCGCCCTTGCTGGAAACACAAGAACAATACGACTTGCTACCTTCTGAAGGGCTATATGGAGATGGGCTAAGACTAGAATGGTTTGGAGGACTCTTTCAACCCCGAGACCAAGCCGCGAAACAAGGTGAGTGGATATTTCACCACTGAGTTGCTCACAAGGGTTTGTACAGCAAAACCTCCAAACTAAATGCTCAAGAGCAATAGAAAATGCTAATCCAAAACCAGAATGAGTAATAGGTGCACCCTAGACTCTTACTTATACTTTTCCTTCTAATTCTTTGTTGAGTTAGGTT
>JZKD02S1652982.1:335956-349366 GCA_000966675.3 Picea glauca
TTTTTGTTCCTGGGGGTTCGGATTCGGGACATCCATCATCATGGGCTGCTCTAATGATTTAGGGTCAGGGTTGGGAATTTCTGAATTGGGCTTTGGGGGTTCTCTGGTTTTATATGTGGGTTTTCATTCCTTTGTCTCTGGGTGGTAGAGATGCATCATCTATGAGGCTATGGTTTAATGTGGAATGGTGGTGATGAGTTTTGGTAATTGTAGTGGTGGGGGTTGCTCAATAATGAGTGTAGCTAGAATTGTTTCAAGGTTTGGGTCATATTGAATGACAATGATATTGGTGGATTTGGTCATGGCACATGTCCGGGGAGTGGAATATGCAAGGGGTTGTGGGTTCAGGGGTTTTTTCGGTGAGACCCTCATTTGGGGCCTCTTCACCATTGGTTCGGTGCCAAACACATCTCCCAAGATCTGGTTGACCTTCGCACCTGATAGCATGACATTGGATGGAAACTATTGGGGGGGTAGTATTTTCCTCCGCTCTAGCTGCAGTGTTTATTCTTCCTCCTCTGAATCTATTTCTTTAGAAGCATATGGCTTCTTTGGCTCGGGGCCTGAGCTCGGTCCCTCTCCTACTTCCTTGTCCTTTTTCTTAAGCAGCTTGGCAGGAAAAATGTAATGCATTCCTAATTTACGCTAGCCTCATTTGACTCCTGGACATGACATGAATTCTTTATCTAAGGCTTCCTCATTGTTGGCATCCCTACATAACTTTTTATCTTAGAGTGAAAAATGACAATTCATGTAGTTCCCTACGCCTCATCTTGTAAATATTGTTATTTGAAGGTGACTAGTCGGTTGTAAAAAGGATGTTCTGATTCTTCATTTTATTTTTATTTCACATTTTCATGCTTGATTCATGACTATAAGCATGAATCAAGCAAATTGAAACTCAATTTGCATTTTGATTTTATCTAAGGCTTGGTTTCAAGGAGTCAATGGGCTTACATCTTTTTCATTTTAAATGAGTTTATCATATACCAATGAAACACCTATGATGAGTTGTTATTTGATTGTATGCTTATCTCTTTTAAAAAATATACCAAATTTTGTTTAACATTTGGTTTATGAAAACGTATCCATATCCTAGCCTTTGCAATTCGAGTGTACCCATTTCGTATCATGGGATTTAAACACATTGGGACCGTTTCCTGTATGACGCGTTGGCTGGAAAAAAAAATAGTTGACAGGCCACTCATTTTGAGTTAAGATTCTGAGCAGTGGGATGTACTCAAATCATTCATGATAAGGAGTGTTTAAACCCCATAGCTGAGACCTCCTTATGTTTTTTTTGATAGCATAGGATCTCTGCTTATTTTCTTTTCATGGGATCCGTTTAGACTTATCCCTCCTGCCTCTGTCATCTAAAACCACAGTGAAATTTGGTCGCCCTCTGTTTCCATATTTTCAAACCCTTATATCCCCCATCATCGATTCGAGCCAAATGGCTCCCAAACTTGGTTGTTGTATGATGATGTGAGTGAAGACCTTAAAAGCCAGGGTTGGGTCATGTTTCTCAAGAAATTCCAAGGTTATAACTTACAAGTGGCCCAAGAGTTTTCCCTCACATTTGATGAATGCCAAGACAAGGTGGGTGAAGTGACAGGGATTCCTCTCACTGTTCAAAGGTGGTTTAAAAATTTGAAGGTGGATGAAACACCCTGGAGTCTGTTCGTCACCTCCAAAAAAGTTAAATGTTGTGACAAAGGTATGCCAATCTCTTTGTTGAAAGTTAGATGGCATGGTTTATTGGAAGTGTTAAGGTAGTTTGTTACTTTTGAAGTCCGTTACGACCTCATCTTACTTTACCACATACGACTGCTTATTCCTTTTATCGGTTTCCAATTAAACATGCCATTTTACTTATTAAGAGCTTGCATAAAATGTCAAAGAGATATAAAAGGAAGAACTTGGATTCCATCTTATTTCACCATGGGCTGATTAAGTTAATGTTAGTCCATCATCTTAAACTAATTGGTGACGATTGGGATTCTTTCATAACTCACAATGGATTTGTTACAGTAAACACTGTAGAGGCTCATGTGGTTGATAAACCTATGCTAGAGAAGCCTTTTTTTCCCTCCAATGACAAGACATATTTCTTGTGTGAAAAACCTTGTGAAAGGGATACGGCCGATCAGTCTGTGTGTGAGCAGCAGGATGTCAGCTCCAAGCTTGTTAAAATTCTTGTGTGAACAAGTTGTCAACCCTAACCTTAACATAAAATCCACCAGTGGAAACCCTTCCAAATAGTCATAGAAAAATAAAGACATGCGAGGGTTTAATAACAAGAGGGTTGGGAGACTAATTTCGAGGAGCCTACGAAATAGATCAAAAGATCATGTGAGCTCGATCGAGGTCCATGAGAGCTCTGAATCTGAGATTGAAAAATTCCTGGTAGATGAAGATCCGAATTACTCTAAACTAGATCTTAGTCAAAATTTTGATTATGTGAATAACCTTCCATCGTGCCTGAAGCACAACAAGGATTTTCCAAGAATTAAACTTGGTCAAAGGCCGAAAGTAGATAGTGGTAGTGTTTTAACACACATTCATGTGCTTCCTCAACCACTTTCCACTGCTGTAAATTGTGAAGTGTGTTTACCTTGGATAGGTCTGTATTACATAGACATCCCCGTCCTTCAAGAAAATATTAAGTCTCTTATGGCTCAAAATCGCTCATTAATAATTGAAAACCGCGAGCTCAATATCAATGCGCAAAGGCAAGAAAAATGTTTGAAAAGGACTGGCAATATCATAATAAAAAATGTTGATAGTGTCAAGGCCATGATCAACTCTAAGATTTTGTGATTCGAATTTGGTAATTAGTTGAATGGTAAGATTGGTTTTTATCTTATTTGTGATTTTATTGTTATTTTTCTAATTAATATAGAGTGATTTAGATTTCCGTTGTCAATAATAAGACTGGCTACAAAATCGAGAGATTTTGTAGCCAAGTCAATTCTCGTATAAAATTTGGAAAATGTTAGTTAAATAAACATCTAATTTTCTTATTTCGTTTTATTTTAGGATAGGATGTATCTTGTGGTGATCTCATAAGATGGAGCATTGCTGGACTTAGTTAATTAGTCACTTCTTTTGGCTTATTTTTTAAATCAAAACAAAACTTGTATAATTTTGAAGATACAGTTTGATATTGAGTGGCTTTTTAGACCCTCTATCTCTATAAATTTTAGATCCTTTTGAGATCTGATCCTATCTTAGAAGATAGGATGCTTAGCTTATATGAACTCTTTAAATACTCTGTATTTTGTAATGAAATCATCTTGGCCGAGAGAAAAATATGGACGATTGATTCCAAAACTTAATTAAACAACTTTCATGCATTTTGGCTTTAGCCTCTTGTTTATAATGTTGTCATATACATTTTTTTAATACTGCTACATATATAGATATGATATCTTTAGATTAAATGATCTGTGATGTGCAGGATTGTTATATTATAAATACAATCTATAATTTTCTTCTCAAAATATAAATGTTGTGATCATATTTCCAGTTAGAACGATAAGGTTTATCTTTCAATTTTAATTGAAAAATGAAATGTACAGGTTATTTTCAGATTTGTCTTACAGTAATAATGTATAATTATGAGATCACAGGTTTATGTTTGTGTCTCTGCTTTAGTCATTAAAACCCAAACTGCCAACACATGTTCTGGATTTATTTAGAACAGTCATAAGGTTCATTGCAGGTTTCCCTCTTGGACGTGGTAATTAGACGTTCTCTAGTCATGTAGATGCTTGGATACACATCACTAACTCACTAACAGGTTAGATCATTTGTATTTTTATGTCATTTACTTATCACTGAAACTCAAATGTATGGTTCAGCTTTTGACTATCCACACATTTATGTTTCATTGTATTTTTCCTATATTAGTTTAGATTTATAAAGGAAAAACAAAAAAAAATATTTTTTATGCTCTTTCTTTATCTGCTTCCTAGAAGAAATCATTTTTCACATTGATTTTCATAAGTTTTGATTAAAAATTGGGGTTTGTAAATCATGTACATAAGTAAGATTTGTAAATCTTTTTCTTAAATATATCTACAACAGTTACATTATACATATGTACATATATATATAGTGATTAGTAAATAGTTAGCTATTTCATTTCTTTTATTTGTTTCTTTTATGACTTTTAGATTGGCTAATGGAGCCATTAAACCCATCGAAATGAGTTACACCAAATGGATTGGGTTATTTAGATAACCCCGGATTGGACTCGTTCTTCCAGTTGACGGATGGTCAATTTGACCCACCAACAAATGACACTAGAAGGAGGGCACAAATACAATTGATGGCACGTGGAGGTCTCAAAACTCCACCATCACACACTCTCTCCCCCATAGTAACATGGAGTCACTTAGAAAACAATGTTACTTATGAAACAAAAACTACCTCAAACGAAAATCCTGAGATTCTCGTTGAGCCAATAACACCAAACCCTCAAGGGGTCGACATACAAGAAATCATTCGCCAGTCACTCTTAAGGACACACAGTTCTTTGGCCCATATCAGACAACCTAATAGGCCTCTCAATCAACCTTTAGATTCCTCGGATATACGAGAGAAACTTGAAGGCACTAGTCTATGTTTAGATCCTTTAGGAGATAATACCATAGATCCTAATCATACCCCTACTCTTGGAACCAAAGAATCTGATATTCCACCTTCCCCACCTCATTCATATCCTTCCTCTTCAGGAGGAGAGTCATCTGATGAAGGCAGTTCTTCATCTAAACCATCTCAGCCTTTGACACCACCTACACCCATGGAAAACCAAAACATTCCCGCTAGACCTTGGCTCGATCAAGATGTTGTGGTTGTACCTGGACCCCAACACCCTTTACCAAAATACCTGGAGAAATGGTTACCTAAGTTTGATCCAGATTCGAAGAAAATCGTTGAGGATCACATAAAAAAATTCATGCTAGCCATTAGACTCCGAAGTGTAGAACATGAAGATGTAGTATGTAAAAATTTTCCTTACATGTTTGAGGGAAATGCCTCTACATGGTATTTCGCCCAACAACCTCACACCATTGTATCTTGGGACAGATTTGAGACCTGTTTCCTAGAGAAGTTTGGAGATGATAAATCTTTGAAAGTCTTAGTCATGGAACTCTCCAACTTAAAGATGAACCCTAAGTAGAAAGTAAAATATTTTAACCAAAGGTTCCTTATGTTAAAAAACTGAATACCCACTGATTCAATGCCCATAGAAAGCCTTATTGTGGCATATTACACTAAATCTCTACACCATAATATCGCAATTTGGGTTAAAAGGTCTAAGAAGTCCACATCACTGGAAGCCTTTGAGGAGGAAAGCCAAATCAAAAAAGATATTTTGAGCTTGAAAGATAATCTTAGTAATGAGGCAGAAATAACCCCATCTTCTAAGAAGAAAATAGAAATTCTTACTAGGCCTCCCCAAACCAAAACCCAATCAAAAACCTCAGACTTAGAAATTCTACAAAAGGTCGTTCAAAAATTATCGAATCAATTTATAGACTTGAGGAGATCGGCTGAAGAAGCATCCTCTAGTAAAGGAAGTTATAAAACTCCTTTCAGAAAACCTTTTCCCCCCAACTGGAAAAATCCAACCCCTAAGGGTCTGAATTTTGAAGGATTGCAATATGCTCTACAAACTATTCTAGAAGCACATGATAACTTAGTTCCCCCTAATAATTATGAAGATGTGGTTGAAGAAGAAATCGTTGAAGAAGAGGATTCATCTCCCAATGTCTTCAGACATTTTTTCGACATTATTTTTCAAGCCAATTTTGAAACTGTCCATCCTTACAACACCAGAAGAAAAATGTTGAGTAAGACCTCTTCCGAAACAAGTACTAATGTGCCTCCGAAACAATTGAAACAACATGAAACAAAACAAAATTTAGCTGCACCAGTTTTAGAGTATGATTTGATTGAAGACCTAAAGAAACTTAGGGCTAATATTTTTGTTTGCGAACTTTTGAAATTCCCTCTTCTTCTGCAGAAAATGCTTCAGAACATCACATAAAATAGTAAAAACAACAATCTGAACAACAACAAAATTGCAGAAATCAGTTCTAAATCAACTCAAAAGATCCCTGCTAAAACAACACCTAAACCTTTAGATAAAAGGGATCTCACTGAAAAAACTGTATCAATTGTAGATAAAGTAATTTCAGGGACAACGACTAAAAATCCACAGAATTTTGTTGTTAATACTCGCAAAAATGTCCCACCTTTCTTGTTAACTTTTGAAATTTTCAATAGAAATGTACGTAATTGCATGGTAGATTCCGGTGCATCATCAAATGTGATTCCCTTATTGGTTTGCCAAAAAATCAATGATGAAGTTCAACCTTCTAGTCTTAAAATCATTCATCTCGATCGAACGAATGTTAAGGTAATTGGTGAACTAAATAATGTGCTTGTTAGGCTATCTTCTAATCCTAAGGTTCACCAAATTATTGATATCATTGTTGTTGACATCCCTGACGTTTATGGTTTTTTCTTAAGCAGGGATTGGTTCGAACAACTACATGGATACTTTGCAACAGATTGGTCTCATTTGTGGCTGCCAGAAAATGGATAGCCAAATAGAATTAGGATTAATCACGAATGTTATCTCAAGCACACCATGATAGATTTGAATGATGTTAATGAACCATTTACTGCTTCCACTAATTCAATTGAAATGCAGGGAATGAACACTTTCTTCAGTAACTTCATGGACAAAACTTCCCCCATCACTGATTTGGAACAATAGTCGAATCGCATGACATGTACTCAGTCAGCATCTTTACCGAATGTGCCAAACACTGTCGATGAAGCTCATATATGGTCAATTTAATTCGATGGATCCAAATCTAAAGAAGGAGCTGGTGCAAGATGTGTACTCATCAACCCAACAAGTAATAAAATATTTGTCTCCTGTTGATTATATTTTCAATGCCCCAACAATGCGGCTGAATATGAGGCACTTTTGCAAGGACTCGGGAAAGCTGTAGATATGAACATAAAGAACTTAATGGTATCCGGTGATTCAAAAATTGTGGTCAGGCAGGTAAGAAATTCAATACATTGACTATCACCACACCTAAAAAGTTACCAAATTGAGGTATGGAATCTAATGCATAAATTTTATGCATTTAACATCAATTGCATTCCTAGATTAGGCAATTCTGAAGCTAATTTATTAGCTAACATCGCTTTTAAAAAAAATCCCGCAGAAGGTCTTTCTCCAAACACATTTTCAATTGAGTTATTGTTCAGACCATCGATCCCAGACAATGTCACTAATTGGAGAGTGTTTGATGATGATCAACAGATCATCAAATTTTTTCATATGGAGGACACCTTCCAAGGTGCAGTTATCGATGAAGGCACTCACGATGAAAATCTCCACAATTTCACGGTAATATCATATCCTAGGTCTCCCAAATCGACATCTGATATGGTAAACTCTATTCATAAATCCGTGGTACGACTAGGGAAGTTTTATGATTTGCATGATAAATTCATAAAGTCGGTAAATTGTAAAACAAACATTTATTCCTTGACTCGTGAAAAGGTAAATCTAGAGACTAAAGATAATCCACAATCTATCAATCTGGGAATGGGATGCTCCGAGCAAGAGCGATCCACTTTTATAAAACTGTTTAGATAATTCAAGGATGTCTTTGCTTGGACATATGATGATTTGAAAACTTTTGACCCTAATATAATACAACATATCATCCCCATGAAACCCCAGACTCTACCTTTTCAGCAGAAGTTGAGAAATATGCACCCTAAGTTGGAACCAATAGTCAAGAAAGAACTAAATAAATTATTGAATGAAAAGATAATCTTCCCAATGAGACACACGCAATGGGTGTCTAATCTAGTTCTTGTAAGGAAGAAAAGTGGCGAAATTCGACTTTGTGTTGATTTTCGTAACCTGAATCGAGCATCTGACAAAGAAAATTATCCTGTTCCTCAATGGAATAAATTATTTAGCATGTATCTGGTTCCAAAATACTATCACTACTAGACGGTTTTTCAGGATACAACCATGTCCTCATGTCTCCCCCAGACCAGTTAAAAACCACTTTTCGTACCCCATGGGGTACTTACACCTACAGGAAGATGCCTTTTGGGCTTATAAATGCCGGTGCCACTTTTTAGAGAGAAATGGATGTTTCTTTTCATGGTCTCATAAATCAATCCATAGTGGTCTATCTTGATGATGTTACTATTTTCTCCAAAAACAAGAAAGATCACTTGTCTCACCTTAGGTCTGTCCTAGAATGATGCTGAAAGTATGACATATCTCTCAACCCTAAGAAATCTATATTTGGATTGAAACAAGGAAACTTCTTGGATTCATAGTATCCAATGATGGGATGATCATCGATCCCGAAAGAACTCAATCCATTTCCAAACTTCTTCCACCCTCCTCTAAAAAATCTATGGAATCCTTTTTAGACCAGATCAATTTTGTCAGCAGGTTTGTCCCGAGTTTTTGAGAAATAGTAAGGCCATTGAAATTATTAATTAAAAAGGATTTTCATTATCATTGGGGACCACAGGAAAATAAAGATTTTAATTCCATCAAAAAATCCATAGTGGAAGCCCCTTCCTTGATGAGTCCTGATTTCTCACAAGATTTCACTCTTTATGCATTCGCCTCTAACTGATCTTATGCTATTGTGTTGACCCAAAAGAACGTTTAAAGCAATGAAATCCCCATTGACTTAATGATCTCATCCTTCAAAGGAGCAGAGCTTAACTACCCGAATGTAGATCAATAGGCATATGCGGTTTTTAAAGAAGTGAAACACTTTCGATCATATTTGTTGAAATCCAGAACTAGAGTCATTGTGCCTTATCCTATTGTCAACAACTTGTTAGTACAAAATGAATTGGGTGAAAAATAGGAAAAATGGATGACATCATTACAAGAGTATGACCTCTAAATTACCCCTGCACAAATTTTCATAGGTCAAGGTCTATGCAAACTAGTGGCTGATTCAGTTAAAGAATGACAGAGTCAAATTAATGTCTTAATTGTAAATCAGCGTAGTGAAAATCAGATATGATGTACACAAGTTGATGTTGATTCTTGGTTTTATGATATTAATTTTTATCTAACACATGGTTCTTCTCCTCACCATCTCGATCCAAAAGAGAGAAGATCATTAAGACTAAAATCTGCACCTTTCTAGCTGGTAAATGACGTATTATTCCATAAGAATTTTGATAATGTCCTCATGCATTGTTTGGAAAGATATGAAGCAAATAAAGTATTATATTAACTGCGGTGAAGTTGGTGGGCACTTCGGTGGATACACCACTTCTCACAAGGTATTAATATTTGGGTACTATTGGCCCAGGTTGTTCAAATGTGCCCATGCATTATGTAGTAAATGCATAATCTACCAAAATGTTGTTGGACGAGTACAAAAGGTAGCATTCCCTTTGCAACTTGTTTGGGTAGATTCACCTTTTCAACAATGGGGTCATGACATCATAGGGCCAATTAACCCCACTTCCTCAAAACGACATAAATACATCATTACAACAACGAATTATTTTACCAGATGGTTGCATCACTAAAAGTGGTAAACATTAATCAGGTAATATCTTTCCTTAACTCGAACATCATTACTAGATTCAGCATTCCCGAGTGTTTGGTCTTCGATAATGATTCCTACTTTTCTTCCCTCGATATGAGTTTTTTTTCTTTATAAAAAGGGATCAAACTGAAATATTCTTCCAGCTATTACCCCCAAGGAAATGTCTTAGCAAAATAGACAAACAAAAACTTGATCAAGATCATCAAGAGGACATTTTCTGAAAACCACAAGAATTGGCACAACACACTTTTTAATGCACTCTGGGCTAATAGGGTGACTCTGAAAACCTCTGTTGGTAATTCTCCTTTCTTTATCATCTACAAAAGAGAAGCAATTCTCCCCCTCATGTTCTTCTTCCCTCTCTGTAATTATCGCAGAAAGTTCAGGAAGAGGATTGTCCTCCTCTTGAAAGTCAAATTAATGCTTTGTTGAAACTAGAGGAAGTAACAGAACAAGAAAAAGAGAGACTGGATCAACATCATCATATTGTGAAATGATGGTTTGATTCAAACTCTGCTTCGGATAGAAACTCCGAGGTAGGAGATTTTGTTCTCAAGTGGGATAAACCTCACGAAGGGAAAGGGGTGTTGAAAAAATACTGAGAGGGGGGGGGTGAATCATTATTTGAGCTATCAATAATTTTTAACTTTTCTTTCACTAAAAAATCTTAGTCTACTTTATGGAGATCTGTTGTTGTATATTCTTATGAAAACAGTTGTGCATCCAGAGATATTATTAAGGGTTTCTTCATTCATCAGATGTCTCTTAAATAGTAATTCAACAAACTAATCTAAACACAGATGAATAGGACAAATGAACACCAGGATTTAAGGTGGAAACCCAAATTGGGAGAAAACCACCGCTATTGTTGTCTCTGTCTTCAATGATTATTATTAAGAAAACATTCTACAACAATGTACTAGTGCAGGCTCATACTAGTACGCAGGATTCTACCTGCAGAAGGCTACAACCTTCTCTCGTTTACCAGCCTTTCCTGGAAGGGAGCTTCAACCCCCTGAAGATAGCACCAGTTTCTACTGGCAGATTGCTACTACTGAAGAGTTTAACCCTCATACTCACTGCTGACCATGTTTCATTAATTTTCACACTGGATCAGGAAGTTTCATCTAGTGGTTATGACAGTAACAAAGATTATCTCAAGAGTAAACACAGATCTATAGACTGTCAGGCATTTACCAGAGGACATATGTTAAACAACTCAGTAAACCTGGAGAATGATGCCTCTGACCTACTGCTCTGCTTCACCTTCTTCTGCTGTGCCTTCTCAGCTTTTCTCTGCTTCGCGGGTTCTCCTCTGCCACTGTAGCACTTGCAGAGCTCTATCCTTCTCTCTTCAACTACATGCTCCACAGTCTGTTTCCTCATTTCTTATACACACAGGCACAACGTTTCAACTTCCCAATTCCTTGGGCAGAATGACAGCAACTGTCCAGCCAACCAGAACTCTAACTGATCGACAATTAATTTGCAATTATGAATCTGTTTCACTAACGGATTTGTAATTGAAGGAGTTAAATGAGTGTGGAGGAACAACAACCCTCCGATCAATTCAATCTTTATCCAATGGTTCAGATCGCATTGGGATTTCACTCATCGTGATTTCGACATTCACTGTGTCGAGATGCACATGCACTCGGAACCTCCAATTCTTCGATCCCCGATGAGCTCCTTTCCGGAGCTTTAGCCTCTTTTCACGTGCTATCCCTGCTGGCTATAGGCCTTGGCCCCATAAGAACGTCAACACATGACCTCAGTCAAACCATTTATCGGGTTTTCGACGTTTTTCAATGTCACCATGCACCTGCCTCCGGGATTCCCGATCCCCGATTTCCGATTAGTCGATCCTGCCACGCATCCTCTCAGATGAACGGTCCCGATTGAGTCGGGATTTCAGGACTTCCGATGTCCTGTTTCTTTTAACCTTGGGAACTCCGATTTCCCGATTGGCGATATGCCGACTCGCTCCTGATTTCCGACACCTGTCCCTCAAATGGACAGTCTCGATACCTTCGGGATTTTGAGACTTTCGATCTCTCGTTTCCTTCAACCTCAGGAACTCTGATTTCATGATGTTCGATATGCTGATGGTGCCTTGATCTTCGACACTTGTCCCTCAGATGGACGGTCCCGATCCTCGATGCATCTGCTGACATCACACGTGGTTTGACACATGTTAGATCCTGCCACGTGTCACTCTGATTCGTGACTTTTATGTGCCTGAAGTGTTGAATCTACCTGACACCTGTCATTCCTTGGTTGTGCCACATGTCATCACCTGGTTGTGCCACCTGTCATCACCTGTTTGTGCCACCTGTCAGTCGGGATTTTGCATATCGCAAAATCAGGATTTTCGTTGCATTGTTTTCTTTGCATGTTGAAACCCCGATCCCCGAAAATTCGATGGAGCCTCCAAGCTGCCAGGCGTCCACACGAATAGATGGTCCAGATGTCATTCTCGATTCAATGGATGAGATTGAATCGTGATATCGCATATCGCGAAATCGGGGTTTTCATTGTCATTGTTCACAAGCCTCGCGAAACTCCGATTCCCGATTCTCCGATGAAGCCTCCTGTCTACACATGGATGGTCCCGATCTCTTCTTGATTTAACGGCTGTGATCAACTCGGGAAATCACATCTCGTAATTTCGGGGTTTTGTTGTAGTGTGTTCTTGACATATCAAAGTCCCGATCGCCGAATTGCTAATGAATTATCTCCCTCGTATTTTTGTAGATCTGACGGTTGTCGGCCTTTCAGGAAATTTGAAGGGAATCCAATGATCATTGGATCTTTGTCTTCTCTTGCTCTCTTGCTACGCGTGTTTTCCTGCCATCTTCACTGTTGCCATCAATGACAACAACCACCAACACTCATTCGTTGCTTGTTCAATATTTGCCAACAATCTCCCCCTTTGGCATTGATGGCAACATTTGCATTCATCTATTCAGACTGGACTCTGTTCCCAAAACATTTCGAACTACTCCTTTCTCCCCCTTTGACATCAATGGAAAAGAGTGGACAGTACCATACTCCCCCTGAGACCATGCGGTATCTGCTGAAAACGCTCCCCCTTAGCCAGTGCATTTAAAAAAATGCTCATTAACACCCTACAACCAAATGAGATGTTTGTACTTAATTATACCCGATCCTCTGCATGGCAGAGACGACTCCCAGTTTTTGTCGAAGAGATTCGAATGCTTCTTTGGGTAGAGGCTTGGTAAATATATCAGCCACTTGTTCTTTGGAGGGAATATACTCCAATTTCACCTTTTGCTCAAGCACCTGTTCTCGTAAGAAATGATATTTGATGGGAATGTGCTTGGTCTTGGAATGCATAACAGGATTCTTTGAGATACTTATGGCACTTGTATTATCACACATAATAGAGATAGGAGATGAACATTTTATTTGAAATTCTTGAAGGGTTTGCATCATCCAAAGAAGTTGAGTGCAACAAGATGTTGCAGCCACGTATTCTGCTTCTACTGTAGATAAGGCAATGGAACTTTGTTTCTTGCTGAACCAAGATACTAACCGGGGCCCCATGTAGAATGCACCACCACTAGTGCTCTTTCGATCATCGACACTTCCAACCCAATCTGCATTAGTGTATGCATGAAGAGTAAGATTAGCATTCCTTGGATACCACAGTCCAAAATCTTGAGTTCCTTGTAGATATTTGAATATTCTTTTCACTGCCTGAAGGTGAGACTCTCTTGGATTGGCTTGAAATCGTCCTACAATC
>JZKD02S1652982.1:353495-372706 GCA_000966675.3 Picea glauca
TGTTTTCCAGAAGATTAAATTGTTTCCATTGAAGAGTGGAGGCCTAATAGATGCCATTCCGTCTTGATTGCTCATTTTGATTGATCTTCCTTCTAGCGGCTAAGCCTTTTCAGAACGACCAGGATCTGATACCAATTGTTGAAAAAATACTGATAGGGGGGGGGTGAATCATTATTTGAGCTATCAATAATTTTTAACTTTTCTTTCACTGAAAAATCTTAGTCTACTTTATGGAGATCTGTTGTTGTATATTCTTATGAAAACAGTAGTGCATCCAGAGATCTTATTAAGGGTTTCTTCATTCATCAGATGTCTCTTAAATAGTAATTCAACAAACTAATATAAACACAGATGAATAGGACACATGAACACCAAGATTTAAGGTGGAAACCCAAATCGAGAGAAAACCACCGCTGTTGTTGTCTCTGTCTTCAATGATTATTATTAAGAAAATATTCTACAACAATGTACTAGTGCAGGCTCATACTAGTACGTAGGCTTCTACCTGTGGAAGGCTACAACCTTCTCTCATTTACCAGCCTTTCCTGGAAGGGAGCTTCAACCCCCTGAAGATAGCACCAGTTTCTACTGGTAGATTGCTACTACTGAAGAGTTTAACCCTCATACTCACTGTTGACCACGTTTCATTAATTTTCACACTGGATCAGGCAGTTTCATCTAGTGGTTATGACAGTAACAAATATTATCTCAAGAGTAAACACAGATCTACAGACTGTCAGGCATTTACCAGAGGACATATGTTAAACAACTCAGTAAACCTGGAGAATGATGCCTCTGACCTGCTGCTCTGCTTCACCTTCTTCTGCTGCACCTTCTCAGCTTTTCTCTGCTTCGCGGGTTCTCCTCTGCCACTGTAGCACTTGAAGAGCTCTATCCTTCTCTCTTCAACTACACACTCCACAGTCTGTTTCCTCATTTCTTATACACACAGGCACAACGTTTCAACTTCCCAATTCCTTGGGCAGAATGACAGCAACTGTCCAGCCAACCGAAACTCTAACTGATTGACAATTAATTTGCAATTATGAATCTGTTTCACTAACGGATTTGTAATTGAAGGAGTTAAATGAGTGTGGAGGAACAACAACCCTCCGATCAATTCAATCTTTATCCAACGGTTCAGATCGCATTGGGATTTCACTCATCGTGATTTCGGCATTCACTGTGTCGAGATGCACATGCACTCAGAACCTTCGATTCTCCGATCCCCGATGAGCTCCTTTTCGGAGCTTTAGCCTCTTTTCATGTGCTAGCCCTGCTAGCTATAGGCCTTGGCCCCATAAGACCGTCAACACATGACCACGGTCAAACCATTTATCGGGTTTTCGGCGTTTTTTGATTTCACCATGCACCTGCCTCCGGGATTCCCGATCTCTGATTTCTGATTAGCCGATCCTGCCACGCGTCCTCTCAGATGAACGGTCCCGATTGAGTCGGGATTTCAGGACTTCCGATGTCCTGTTTCTTTTAACCTTGGGAACTCTGATTTCCTGATTGGTGATATGCCGACTCGCTCCTGATTTCCGACACCTGTCCCTCAAATGGACGGTCTCGATACCTTCGGGATTTCAAGACTTTTGATCTCTCGTTTCCTTCAACCTCAGGAACTCCGATTTCCTGATGTCTGATATGCCGACGGTGCCTTGATCTTAGACACTTTTCCCTCATATGGACGGTCCCAATCCTCGATGCCTCTGCTGACGTCACACGTGGTTTGACACGTTTTAGATCCTGCCACGTGTCACTCTGATTCGTGACTTTTATGTGCCTGAAGTGTTGAATCTACCTGAAACCTATCATTCCTTGGTTGTGCCACGTGTCATCACCTGGTTGTGCCACCTGTCATCACCTGGTTGTGCCACCTGTCAGTCGGGATTTCGCATATCGTGAAATCAGTATTTTCGTTGCATTGTTTTCTTTGCATGTTGAAACCCCGATCCCCGAAACTCCGATGGAGCCTCCAAGCTGCCACGCGTCCACACGAATAGACAGTCCAGATCTCATTCTCGATTCAATGGCTGAGATTGAATCGTGATATCTCATATCACGAAATCGGGGTTTTCATTGTCATTGTTCACAAGCCTCGCGAAACTCCGATTCCCGATTCTCCGATGAAGCCTCATGTCTACACGTGGATGGTCCCGATCTCTGCTTGATTTAACGGCTGTGATCAACTCGAGAAATCACATCTCACGATTTCGGGGTTTTTTTGTAGTGTTTTCTTGACATATCAAAGTCCCGATCGCCGAATTGCCGATGAATTATCTCCCTCGTATTTTTGTAGATCTGACGGTTGTCGGCCTTTCGAGAAATTTGAAGGGAATCCAATGATCACTGGACCTCTGTCTTCTCTTTATCTCTTGCTGCACGTGTTTTCCTTCCATCTTCACTGTTGCCATCAATGACAACAACCACCAACACTCATTCGTTGCTTGTTCAATATTTGCCAACAAGGGGAACACACCAAGTTCCAGAACCTGTGGTTGAGGCCCTTCATAATCGCTGAAAAAATAGGTCCCAACTCTTTCTGCCTATAGAATTTAGAGGGATAGCCAGACACCTTCCTAGTGAATGGCCAAGTTCTCAAAAGGTATTTTTCATGATGATTCCAGATCCACCTTTTGTACATATTTTTATGTTTTGATTTACTTTTGTTTTTCTGGTTTTGGTTCTTTTCAATTTGTTTGTTTTCGTTGTTCTCTGGTTAAACTCATGTCTGTGCCACCTTTTAGTTCATGAAGGGAAGTCGGAATGCTTCATTATGAAGCAACAGTTAAGGCCTTTTCAAAGCATCAATGTTTTAAATCGCTAAAACATAGATTAGCTAAAGAAACTTTCTGTTCGAAGCAATTTTCCAGGTTTCATTTTATAATTATGAGTAGACATGAGCATCTTTAAAGTTGTTTATGTTGTCCCGAATTTTAAAGAAAGAAACTCAAGTGCGCCTTCCTGTCCTCAAAAAATTAGTTTCATCAAAAAACTAATTTTATATAATAATTAATTTTATCAAGCAAAAAATTAAAGGCTGGAAAATGACAAGTGTTCTAAAGACTGAATTTTTCGGCATCACCCCGCTCTCCTGAATACCTTCAAATTTATATCAGATTGTAAATAATTTCTCGAGAGTTATGGGAAGTGTTTGTAAACCCACTAGGATACTGAACAGGTCTGTTGGAAGCAGGTAAATGCATGCATGATTCCAAGACAACTTCGTCGGGGTACTGAATAGGCCTACTGGCAGCGAAGCAATGTCAGGTTCAAGAAAATTACCAGGTATAAATTTTGATATTGGCCTTAAGTATCCTTCATTTTGAATTGAAATTTCTTGGATAGGGTAGAGGCGTCAGAGTGGGTTAATTGACATCCATGTCGAGGCTATGGATGCCTCCTAGTAGCAGTGGCCCTGTCAACAATATCGGAGCCGTTAACTTGAACATCGTTGCTCTTGTAGTTAAAATTTGTCACCGGATTTCATTTGAACATGAATATATCTTAAGTTGTACTGTGTAATGATTGTTGATATTCTTGATGTCCTTCAACTATGCTTTGATGTGTAATCATTATAATAAGTCCTGACATGAACTCGTCAGTGATGCAAAGATACCTGCTTCTCCCAGAAAGTCTCCATTGTTGGAAGCCCTACATATTTTGTTCTCTTAAAGTGACAAATGACAATTCCTATAGCTTCCTACACCTCATCTTGTAAATATTGCTATTTGAAGGTGACTAGTCTGTTGTAAAAAGGATGTTCTGATTCTTCATTTTATTTTTATTTTTCATTTTCATGCTTGATTCATGACTATAAGCATGAATCAAGAAAATTGAAACTCAATTTGCATTTTGATTTTACCTAAGGCTTGGGTTCAAGGAGTCATTGGGCTTACATTATTTTCATTTTAAATGAGTTTATCATATACCAATGAAACACCTATGATGAGTTGCTATTTGATTGTATGATTATCTCTTTTAAAAAATATACCAATTTTTGTTTAACATTTGGTTTATGAAAACGTATGCATATCCTAGCCTTTGCAATTCGAGTGTACCCATATCGTATCATGGGATTTAAATGCATTGGGATCATTTCTTGTACATCACGTTGGCTGGAAAAAAAAAAGAGATGACAGGCCACTCATTTCAAGTTAAGAGTCTAAGCAGTGGTATGTACTCAAATCATTCATGATAAGGAGTGTTTAAACCCCATATCCAAGACCTCCTTGTGTTTTTTTTTTATAGAATGGGGTCTTTCTTATTTTCTTTTCATGGGATCCATTCAGACTTATCCCTCCTACCTCTTTCATATAAAACCACAGTGAACTCTGGTTGCCCTATGTTTCCATCTGTTCAAACCCTTATGGCCCCCTTCGTCCGATTCAAGGCGAATGGCTCCCAAACTTTGTTGTTGTATGATGATGCGAGTGAAGAACTTAAAAGCCAGGGTTGGGTCATGTTTCTCAAGAAATTCTAGGGTTATAAATTACAAGTGGCCCAAGAGTTTTCCCTCACATTTGATGGATGCCGAGCCAAGGTGGGTGATATGCAGTTGGAAATCACCGAGGAATTTTTGGGTGAAGAGAAAGGGATTCCTCTCACTAGTCAAAGGTGGTTTAAAAATTCAAAGGTGGACAAAATACCCTAGAGTCTGTTCGTCACCTCCCAAAAAATTAAATGTTGTGACAAAGGTATGATGGTATCTCTTCTGAAAGTTAGATGGCATGGTTTATTGGCAGTGTTAAGGAAATCTTTTACTTGTGAAGGCCGTTACAGCCTCATCTTCCTTTACCACATAAGACTGCTCATGCATTTTATCGGTTTCCAATTAAACATGCCATTTTACTTATTAATAAGCTTGTATAAAATGTCAAAGAGATATAAAAGGAAGAACTTGGATTCCAACTTATTTCACCATGGGTTGATTAAGTTACTGTTATTCCATCATCTAAAAATACTTAGTTATGATTGGGAAACTTTCGTAACTTGCAATGGCTTTTTTATAGTAAGCCCTGTAGAGACTCTTGTGGTTGATAAACCTATGCTAGAGAAGCCTATTTTTCCCTCCAGTGACAGGCCACATTTCTTGTGTGAAAACTCTTGTGAAAGGGATACCCCCGATCAGTCTATGTGTGAGAAGAAGGATGTCATATCCAAGCTTGTTAAAATTTATGAGTGTGAACAAGTTGTTGACCCTAACCTTAACATAAAATCCACCAGTGGAAACCCTTCCAAACAGTCAAAGAAAAATCAAGACATGCGAGGGTTTAATAACAAGAGGGATGGGAGACTAATTTCAAGGAGCCTATGAAATAGATCAAAAGATTATGTGAGCTTGATCGAATCGATCGAGGTCCATGAGAGCTTTGATCTGATATTGAAAAATTCCTAGTAGATGAAGACCTGAATTACTCTACACCAGATCTCAGCCAAAATTTTGATTATGTGAATAACCTGCCACTGTTCCTGAAGCACAACAAGGATTTTCCAGAAATTAAACTCAATCAAAGGCCGACAATAGATAGTGGTAGTGTTTTAACACACAGTCATATGCTTCCTCAACCACTTTCCCCTGCTGTAAATTGTGAAGTCTGTTTACATTGGATAGGTCTGTATTACACAGACATCCCCATCCTTAAATAAAAGATCAAGGCTTGTACAGCTCAAAATCACTCATTAACAATTGAAAACCGCAAGCTCAAGATCAATGCACAAAGGCAAGGAAAACGTTTGAAAAGGACTGGCAATATCATAATAAAAAACGTTAATAGTGTCAAGGCCGTGATCAACTCTGATATTTTGTGATTCGAGTTTGGTAATCAGTTGAATGGTAAGATTGGTTTTTATCTTATTTGTGCTTTTATTGCTATTTTTATAATTAATATATAGTGATTTATATTTATGTTGTCAATAATAAGACTAGCTACAGAATCGAAAGATTATATAGCCAAGTCAATTCTCATATAAAATTTGGAAAATGTTAGTTAAATAAACATCTAATTTTCTTATTTCGTTTTCTTTCAGGATAGGATGTATCTTGTGGTGATATCATAAGATGGAGCATTGTTGGACTTAGTTAATTAGTCACTTATTTTGGCTTATTTTGTAAATCAAAACAAAACCTGTATAATTTTAAAGATACAGTTTGATATTGAGTGGCTTTTTAGACCCTCTATCTTTGTAACTTTTAGATCCTTTTGAGATCTGATCCTATCTTAGAAGATAGGTTGCTTAGCATATATGAACTCTTTAAATACTCTGTATTTTGTAATGAAAGCATATTCGCTGAGAGAAAAAGATGGACGATTCATTCCAGAACTTAATTAAACATCATTCATGCATTTTGGCTTTAGCCTCTTGTTTATAATGTTGTCATATATGTTTTGTTAATACTGCTACATATATAGATCTGATATCTTTAGATTAATTGATCTGTGATGTGCAGGATTTTTATATTATAAATACCATGTATAATTTTCTTCTCAAAATATAAATGTTGTGATCATATTTTCAGTTAGAACGATAAGGTTTATCTTTCAATTTTAATTGAAAAATGAAATGTACTGGTTACTTTCAGATTTATCTTACAGTAATCATGTATAATTATGAGATCATAGGTTTATGTTTGTGTCTCCGCTTCAGTCATTAAAACCCAAACTTCCAACACATGTTCTAAATTTATTTAGAATAGTCATAAGGCTCATTGCAGGTTTCCCTCTTGGACATGGTAGTTGGACATTCTCTACTCATGCAGAGGCTTGGATACACATCAATAACTCACTAACAGGTTAGCTCATTTGTATTTTTTTGTCATTTACTTATCACTAAAACTCGAATGTATGGTTCAACTTTTGACTATCCACACATTTATGTTTCATTGTATTTTTCCTGTATTAGTTTAGATTTATAAAGGAAAAACAAAAAAAAATTATTTTTATGTTCTTTCTTTATCTACTTCCAAGAAGCAATCATTTTTCACATTGATTTTTGTAAGTTTCGATTAAAAATTGCAGTTTGTGAATCATGTACATAAGTAGGATTTGTAAATATTTTTCTTAAATATATCTACAACAATTACATTATACATATGTACATATGTACATATCTATATATATATATATATATATATATATATATATATATATATATATGGTGATTAGTAATTAGTTAGTTATTTCATTTCTTTTATTTGTTTATTTTAGGACTTTTAGATTGGCTAATGGAGCCATTAAACCCATCAGAACAAGTTACACCAAACGGATTGGGTTATTTAGACAACCTCGTACCAGACTCGTTCTTCCAGTTGACAGACGATCAATTTCGATCGAAAACACTCATCCAAATATAATGGTAGCATATGTGTGTGGAAATGTTCCCTGCTGGCATGTCTTGGCCAGACGAATGCATTGTGCCAGTTCATGCTGAATTCAATATTCCTCATGTTATTATTGAGGATCTCCTGCGGGATGTGTGACCTCTGTGTTGCATCTATAATAACATTATACCATTTTCCAAATGATGTGTTGTTGAGTGTTGTGTTCTCCGAGTTTGATCTGGACTGCCATGGCTCAAAAATATTCACAAGGTGCCCTTTATCTGGTATTTTTGGTTGTTTGTCCACAGGTGACTTCCATTTGAGCATTGTGAATTCCACAAGTAGGTATCCATAGGTAAAGGTGCCTCATTTCTCCTGCGCCTCTTCACAAGCTACTAGTAGTTCCTATAGCAAGAAACTGCACCAATTAAACATTGCTCCTTGTGTACAAAGTCGACAACTGATAACACATATAAAGTGCATTCACCCTTATAGTAAGACCACAAAACCTTGCTGGCTATGACGTAGCATCCAATCCAGACTATTTTGGGCAGTATTGGTTCAATGATTGTTGTCCATTCTCCTCTCTTTGTGTTAAACTTCTCGTAGAGGCTAAGCTTGTCTTTCTTCTTCCCATGCTTTTTGGGGCCATGAAATCCCTTCGACAAATCCTCTCCTTTGGAGGATAGTCTAGTGAGTTGTTGGATATATTGTGCATGGAGTGGATACTTCTTATCCAACCATAAAATTCTGTCATGCACTCTTCTTATTATAAACTTCATGCAGCGTGCAATTTCATCGGTGGTGCGAAAGACTGGTAAGTCTCTTAGGTTCATGATGGTGGAGTTAAATAGGTTTATGAACTCCTTTTTCAGTATAAAGTGCATATCTCCAGTTCCATATGGAGCTAACTCCCAAAAGAAGTATGGGTGCATCTATGGGAACAAGGTTGAATCTGTGAGGTCAAGGTCGATTAGCTTGACATGCTCTATCTTCCCTTTTAGATCACCTATAATCTTGACCCGGGGGTCGCAAAGCTCATCTGGTACTACTTCTTTAGTCATAGTGTTCCTGCATGTTGTGGCTCTCAACATTAGCACTTTTGTGGTCATTAAGAGCTAGGGATACAATTACAACTTTGGCAATGGTCCTAACTGGTTTGCATGGATGATTTCGGAAAGGGATATGCTTGTTTTAGAAACAACACTTTCTCATCTGATTTATGAGATTCTTATGTCTGTCTGAACGGGTAAGTTTTAGCAATAAATGCTCCTCATCAAGACCGTATAGGCGTAACATGGTGTGAGTTTTTCGACAAGATAGTTTAATCAAGGTAAATCCGATTGGGCGATCTTGGTATTTACTCATTTGGGTAGAATAGGGACATGGCCAAATTGAGACCGTTCTGTTTTCCAGGTGGGTACCTTGGCACAATTTTCGATGTCATCTTGGCATAATGCAGATTTATGGCTTAACGAGTGATATTTGGGGTACCAAAATGGTAATAAAGGGTGTGATTGGATTGGGTTTGCATTGGCTTTGACGCAGATTGGATTGTAATTCGTGGCCTCTCCGACCATAAAGGTTGTCGCCATCATCTTTAATGACTGTCATTAATGGACTTCCTCATGCTTTTGATTCTGTATTATTGCTTCATCATATTTGTATCAACGAACACTTAAACAAAATAAATGAACTATGTGTTATGGTGCAACACTGCGCACCTGGACATTATTAACTGAATGTACAAAATTTCAGAAAGGAAATGAAACTCAAATCCAACTATTGTACAAGCTCCGTCGAACTAGAGAGATTCTCCTTATTCTTAGTTGTGAGACAGTTAGGGCTTCAGACAAGTGCCATTTACCCATCCTAGTTGTAGCACGCCATCCAATTACATGAGTTAGTCTTCTCTTGATGGTCGGATCTCCACAACTATGAAGGATCCCAACCAGTGCATGCACAGCTTGCCAGAATGCTTCTAGTATTGGTTTTCATAGAGTAACACCTTGTCCCCTTTTGTAAATACCTTGGTATTAATTTGTCGGTCGTGCCAAGATTTTTGTCTTTCCTTTTCGACCAAATGATGGAAGTCTTCCAGAAATATGGTTTCTTCGAGTTCTTGTAGCTTCGCAAGTCTCTACGCCAATGATTCTTTGTCTATCATATGTGTGGCTTGTACAATATATAGACTTGGAGTGATGAAATCTACGGGCACCACTGCCTCTTTCCTATAAACAAGATGGAATGGTGTGTATTTGTGGAGTTTCTTCATGGTTGTCATGTAGGCCCATAGTACCACTGGAACTCTTTCGTCCCAGTCCTCTCGGTTTGCGCAATAGACCTTTGTTAGTCCCATTTCTAGGGTTTTGTTGAAGGATTTGACTACTCCGTTGGCCTATGGGTGGTATGGACTTATCTCATTGTTTTGAATCATAAATTCTGTTGTAATTGTTGCTATGGTATTGCTAATGAAATGAGTACCCTGATCGTTGGTTAGGCTCCTGGGAAATTCGAAGCAGGTAATGATATTTTCAAAAATGAATATGACAACAGTATCCATCGAACAATCATGTACCATTGTTGCGTTTGCCCAATGAGTAAGGTAGTTGGTTGTAGTAATGATGTACCTTGCCTTTGAATGTTTAGTTGTGAGGTTAATTGGCCCAATGATGTCAACTGCCCATTTCTCAAATTCTTGTAGCGCTCCAACAGGTTTTAATGGAAGTTCATCTCGTCATGATGGCTTGCCCACTCTTTGAGAAAAATCACGTGATCTAGCATATGATTTTTCATATTCGAAAAATGTTTCCCACCACAGTCCTGCCTGTTAAACTTTATGTGTTGTTTCCTTTCCTCCTACATGTCCTCCTGCAATTCCACTATGGCATTCCCATAGTATATCCTGCCTTTCATGATCTAGGACACATCATCTAAGGATGTTGTCTAGTCCTAGTTTGTACAATTTCTCGACGATCAATTGATAATCTGCTGCTATAACGACCATATGGAATTTCTGGGTTGTGGAATATGTTTCAGGACATGCCCCTATACTAAGAAATATTGCTATGTCCTCCAGATATTCCAGTCTAGCCTCAATTCTAAACAAATCTGCATCTGGGAGATGGTCATCCACTGCTCTGCCACTTTCTCCTAACTCTAGTATGGATAGATGGTTGGGTCTGACATTGCATCTTCCTGGCTTGATGATGACTTCAAAGGAAAATTCTTGAAATAATAGGAGCCATATGCAAATTCTTCCCTCCAACACAGGTTTGTTAACTAGGTATTTTAATGTTGAATGATTAGTAAAGAATTTGAATTGATACTCTAACAGATAATGTCTAAATTTTTGTAAAGCGTAGATCACTGCTAATCCTTCCCATTATGTCGTCGTGTAGTTTCTCTCTTACTGCGATAGCTTCCGACTCACAAAGTAGATAGCGTGATCCATAGCTCCATCTCTAGGTTGCGTTAGGATAGCTCCTAAGGCAATTCCTGAAGTATCCACATGGACGTGAAATTCCTTCTCCCGGTCTAGGAATATCATAATCAGCGTTGTAATGAGTTTTTTCTCAAGTGTTTCAAATGCTTTGTCACATTTGGGAGTCCATTGGAACATTTAAGCCTTTTTCAAGAGCTTTTCCAAAGGCCCAGTAATGTTGGCATATCTTCAAATGAACCTATGATAGTAGCTTGTATGTCTGAGTGTGGAGCGCAACTATTTAATACTCGTAGGTGATGTCATATTCGCAATTTCCACAACTTTAGTTGGGTCTACCAATACTCCTTCTCGGTAGACTATGTGGCCCAACAAATTTCCATGTGGCACACAGAAGATACACTTCCTGAGATTTAATGAGATTTGCAACTCTCTACATCTGTCAAACATTAGCCCTAGTGTGGCATGTTCCTTAAGCAGACTATATATTGTCCAATCATCCATATAAAATTCTATGAACTTGTGAATGAACTCTCTAAAGGTTGTTATCACAATCATAGAGAAAACTAGAGGGGTGTTATTTAAACCAAATGGCATCACATATTATGCAAAATACCCCCATTTGGTAATGAAGGTGGTTTTTCTCTTGTCCTCTTCAACAATCCTAACTTGATGGTATCCTAAGAATCCATCTATAAATGAGTATGCTTCCTTCCACGCAACCTATTCTAGAACCTCATCGGTAAAGGGTGTTGGGAAAGGGTCATGCACACATGCCAAATTGAGGCTTTTGTAGTCCACACAGACTCTAATATCCTTAGTGTATTTCTTTCTTTGAATGACTATCAGGATGACCCATTCTGCTTCTTCTATTGGAAAAATGAGACTACTTCTAGCATCTTATCAATCTCCTTCTTGACTTTCTCTTTTACTCTTGGGTTAAGAAGGTATGGCCTATGTCTGACAGGCTTAGATCCTGGTTTTAACTCAATCTTAATTTCTCCCATAACTCCTTTGATTCCCTTGAATTCTGAGAAGATCTTTGGGAATAGATATTCATATTCCCTTAGTAGACTTTGTATTTCTTGACTGGTTTGCTCATCCCAGTAATATCCTACAAAATTTATTTTGGGTTGCTCTTCGGTCCCTATGTTAAGCTTCTGCAATTTCAATGGGTGATTTTAGGAACTATCGGTCTAGATAGGTATGGTGTTTTGGATTTATCTGTTCCCCTCGGTCTCTTTGATTGCTAGGTTTCTTAGTTATTCTAATTAGTCTAGGCTTTCTGAATCTTTGCCAATCTGATAACATTCTATAGGATTTTCAATCATGGGTAATTGGGGTTTACTCTGAAGTTCTTGAGTATGCTTGGGACATACTACAAGATCTGATATGTTAATACTATTGGATGTAAAAATAAGTTCTTTAATCTTTTGTAGGACTAGTTCAAACTTGGGGTACTTACTTGTAAATGTGAAGTCTTTGCAAAATTGAGCTGCCAGTGTCTATCAATCGCAAGTTTGTTGTTTGGTTTCCTCATGTATAAACCAATATTTCAAGATTGGGCCTAGAGAATGGGCAAATACCTAAACCCATAAGTGAGAGGGTATCTCTGCAGCCTACCACTGTGCCACACACTGTTGAATGTGTATTCTAGGGTCCAATTCTCCGCTGAACAGTTGCGCAATGTGGAACTCTATTTGCATCTTTGATTCTAACTACTCCCTATTGCAGAACCTGTACATGAGGGCTTTCTTTACCTCATCCCAAGTTATGAGTGCAACTTTATGAGTATCCCACCATCTGGTGGGGGTGTTCTGAAAATATATATCTAGTACCAAGATTCTTTGATCTTCTCCCACAGTTTCTTCCATATTCTACAAAAGATTTCCTAGATATGAGGTGCCATCGTATATTGGGTGTTCTCTGACTTTGGTCCCAACCCATCTGGTCATTTTGATAGATGTTCATATTCTTGAGAATATTTCATGCAAACCTTGTTGCCAACTATCAAAATCTAGTTCTCAATCTTCATCTGTTGACTGGATACTTCACCATCTTACCAATCCATCCACAGTGGGTTTATATATCATTTATTGTCCTAGCTATTACAGTGTACAACTAGTCTAGGTCTTCTCCTTCCATATTATTGTCTATTGGTTATGTGTACCTGGGTTCGACGTATGGATCCAAAGGTTGAAATACCTCGATTCCCTCATCTTCAAAAGTCATGGTATGTTTCTTTAGATCAAATACTGCATAATTGTCATAGGCCCAATCGATGCCAAGTAGCACAGGGAGGGGGTCTTTGTCTCCCATGATCTCAATGACTTCAAATTCGGCCACTATTTTTACTCCTACTACATCGATTTCCATGTTCTCCAATATTCCTATAGGAAAGATACAGTATTGGTTTTCCATTCTTAACTCAATTGGGGAATATGTCACTCTCGATTTACCTAATGCTTCCCAGGTATTCTTGGGTACATTGTTCACATCTGACCCTAGGTACAACATAAAATATTTAATTTCGAAGTCATCTAACTAGGCTACCAGTCAGAATTATTTTCCAGTTCTTACTTTTTGTCGTTTAACTCTCTGAGTACTCTTCTCAAGAAGGTTAACCTAAATCCTTTATTCTGAGGATTCTTCATTCCCTAGGACTAGGTACAGCGCATTGCGCAACTTCTCTGTCAGTTGATCATTCCCCAAAATGCAAGAGAATAATTAAAACCAGAGGTCAAATGCATTTTGAGGTTTCTCAAGTTGTCTTGGTATGTCTACAGGGTTTCTTGGTGCAGGAGGTGAAGAAGGGACTTGTGCCACTTTAGGGTATACAACCGGATGAGGGGAGTTCTCTTGAATTTTATGATTAGGAATATTATAAAATAATTCTATGGCATATTTAAAGAATAGTTTTTTCTTTATGGGGTTGTACCTGTCTTCTTTAGGTGCTTCTTTCTGAATCCAAGGTAGAGTATCAACATCAATTCCTGTCTTTTCTCCTCCTTGAGTGAAAATGTTAAGGTTTGTAAATTGTCCCTTAGAAATCATTTTTATCTTTGAATTGATGAGGTTAGTTCCTCTTTGTTGTTCTCTATCCTCCCACTTTGCGATTATCTCTGGTCATTCTTCGGTTGCATGTCAGTTGGATCTACAATAAGAGCACCATGGTGGTCTTGGATGAGGGAAATATCTAGCCAAGTGAGCCTGTTCATCACAGTTGTAACATCTGCTCGGTCCTCTTCCCCTAGTTCTCCCTCCTCTGAAGTATCCTCCAGCTCCACCTCCTCGACCTCTTCCTGGTCTCTATGAGTTTTCATTCACCCTGAATGTTGTTCGGTCTAGCCTGTCTGCAAGAGCATCCAAATCTCTAAATTGATTGGTAGTATGTGGTGTGGATGCATAGAAATCACAGTGTATTGTGTCTAGTGCTGTCGAATATTTCTGCATGATGGGACACTGTCTCGGTCTATGCCCAAGGGATCGACATATATCACAATATTTCGTTGTTGGTGCTACTTAGCTTCCTAGGAAAGCGTGATATGGGGTGGGATGATGGAATGGTGAGTTCATCGATACTTGTGCAACTCCCCCTGTGGGTCCTGGTGGGGTTACAATCAGACTCTGAGGAGGTCCCAACACCCTTATTCATGGACATTCATTTTCCAAATGACCTTCTATATAGCATCTTGTGCACCAAACCTGTGGTCAACCTGGTATGGGTATTGTCAACTCTTGAATCGTTTCTATAAGTGTTGATATCTGCCCTTGTAGTTTCCTTAAATTCATATCTATTGGGGGTCGGGTTACTCTTAGGTTCCTAGGGTATCCCTTCATGGCTTTGATCTTCATTGATTGTTCCAAGGCATCTCTTAATGTGACTATCCACTGTTGCGTTGGCGAAATCCGAGTCAAACGTAGCAGTCTCTGAATGTACCACTCCCTTTGATGTTCTCCATGGATTGGATGTGCCAACCTCCCTATGGCATATTTAAACTTTTGGCTATACTCTCAGGCTGATTCACCTTCCCTCTGCTAGATCTCGCATAACTCAGACATAGCCTATTGTTTTGACTGAGGTAGTTTGAACTCTGCTATGAACCTTGTTTGTACTTGGTCGAGTGTGAACACTTGACCTTGCGTCCCTGGAATTCCTAGTTCGATGATCTTCATGTACTACTTGAGAGCATGAACTCTCAAGGTAGTTTGGAACTTGACCAACTTATTTTCATCTGGAGTCCCTTTGGATCTCTAGATTGCTTCGCTTAAGAACCAATGTTGTTCAACGTCTTCGTCTCCCTTACCCCAAAATTCTGGGTATCTTGCAATCGAACCTCCCATATGGCTGGCCATTGTTGATCATGTTTCTCATATCAATATGAACCCTAATGGTCCTTCTTGCAATCTACTAGGGGATCCCAATATCCTCCCTATACTCGTACTTCCTGGTTGTGACTGATTAACTAATTGTAATGGAACAAAACTTGCATGAGAAGGTAGTGTTGAACTTACTTCTTGTATAGAAGGCACTTGGGGTATGGGTGATTTGAGGCTAGAGCCACTAGATTTAGGGAAATTTTCTTTGATCTGGGGGGTCTCCTTAGCATCCACTGGGATGATCTCTTCGGCCAGATTCCCGATTTATCCTGTCATCGAGGTTGAATATTCTCTTTCTCCTCCAAGATTCATGCCAGTTTCCTCCTCTCTTATATGCATGCTTCCACCTTATCATCCTGACTCCTGGGGACTTCTTGCTCTCCTTGATTCTCTCTTGTTCAATCTTTGATTGGCCAGTCATTCCTTTCTTTTCATCCTCTACAGTTCTTCCATCTACCTTTCCTCTATTTCTCCCGATCCTCCTTCTCTCCTTAGATTTTCAGACTATCTTGCGGCTTTCTTGATATTTTTGCACAACCATTTTTCAACTATGGCATCTCTCTTCAAGGCTCACTCATCTCTTGAATCCATTTCTTGTTGTTTCCCCCCCATTTTTAAAATAACCCTTCCCCTTTCTCATGCCATGACTTTCACCACGTCTTTCCCTACCCTAAGCGAAAGTGTTTACACTGCCCTCTAGGTCGGGGATATAATCAACATCCCTTACTCCACCAAGAAAGTATTAATACACAGGGGGATCTCTCTTAACAGTCTTTCCCTTGTGTATTTCTTGAAAATTTCCTTTTCTCACGAGAAATACTGATGGTTCTCAGCTGCAAATTAGATTATGTATCCTTCTATCATGGTGCTAACCCAGAAATCCACAACTCATGTGAATGGGCAATCCAGCCTGTGGAGTGTTACTAACTTGTGGGTATCCCACACGTAGATATTCTTGACCCATCCCTAGAAATCTGGAGCTTCTTGGAGTCTCTTGATCCAGTGAAAAAATTCTTCGAGGAATTTAACCCAGAAAATCTCGTATTAGTCGCTTGATCTTTCCGAGTAAAAGATTGCTTCCCTAGTAGTTCCCACTGATTTTATTCTTAGGTCCACTTCTTTCCATGTGAAGGAACCATAGTTTCTTTCCCACCATTGATCAATGGTAGATATATGGATCGATGGTAGCATTCTTCCTACAGGTTCCCTTTTTACGCGGGTCCTGGCAACAAAACCATTTTGTTGGTGCAGATTTGATCAGACCAGGGTTCTTCTTAGGTTACCAAGAAAAGGTACCTTGTATTCTAGAGTGTTGGCATTTTCATCTCCTCCAAAGAGAATAAGTCTCACCTGAAGTTTTGTTGAGACCGAAATTCAGGGAAGGGTAGGGAAAATACCAAAGAGAATCCATACATCATCCATAACTCATTCCTATTCTTGTGCAAGAGCAACATCAGATCTGAAACATCTAACCATAAGAATTGAACGTACTTACATTATGAACAATTCTTTAAGCATAGAACCATAATGGAACACTGTAATGCACAAGTAAACATAAAACACATCATATTTTGAAAATTTGGTTCTCCTTTCTCATATTATCTCTGAGATCTTTCTTGCATTACAGAATCAGAATTACATAGAGATATTCAATACAAACTCTTGGCTCTATGCCTCAGCCACATAGTTCTAATTCCCCAACTAATAGGTCTCATTTATTACAGACTCTCCTCTTCTTGAGTTACAATAGGTAGCAACAACTAATCCCAAAACCTTGGGCGACTTTGATAGACGTGACTCAACCAAACTCTACTCAAGTCATGAATGAGTGAACCAATGAACTGAACGAATGACAACAACATCAACCCAACCTAACCAACCATTTAATAATTATATTTAGTCCTATATATAAATGGGTTATTCTTTCTTGTTCGGCTTGCTCACCTTCTTGTTATGTTGCAAATGTTTGTTGCTTAGGTGGTGTTGTGCTAGCATCCACAACTTCTTTCTATTATTCTTCCTTCCAACCTCTGATAAAGTTTGCACGACTCATTCTTATTCAAAACTTGCAAAATTCTTTCTCAAAAATGAAGGGCCCAACAAATGGTTGACATAGGATGATAGACATCCTTTGAACAAGAGAATGAGACATATGGATGACTCTAGTAGCATAGAATTTATGATGAAACTTTGTGATGCAGGAGGCACCAATAAAACTCTCCATAGGGACTAGAAGAGTAACTAGTTGGGGGAGTAAAATCTAAGTAACGAGATCGAGTTCATAAGGTCATGCTAAACCCAAAATTTTGATGACAAGTGGATTCAAATGTTGGTTCTCTATTCAAAGGTGACACAATTGTTGCCAACATGAGATAATATTATTTTCACGCCCGTTATTTTTTTTTGTTTCCATAGTCAAATGAATGTTATGATACAGAGGAGAAAACAAGTGTCATGAGTAAGAAACTAGTTCCAAAAGTGGAACATACCTATTCTTAATGCAAGGAGGTGTATGCATTATATAGACACTTGAGGGAATGTTTCCTCTTGGGGTATAGGGTGTCAAGATGCAAAGGATATAAACAAGGCTCTTCTTGGCTGATGATGAAAAGTACTGATGGGATAGGATTATAATGAAAAATCGAGAACCGACAATAGGCTCAATACTACAAGAAAGAGAATGAGATGCAATTACAACTTAACTCCAAAGAATGTCATTTTTCATAAATTTAGTCCCCTAGGCCTGAAAATGTATAAAAAAAAACCCAGGAGAACTCTTCTAGCCACTAGTGACTAGAGTATTCCTTTTTTGAAATTAGTCTACTTTGTCCGAAAAAGGGCTAAACTTACACCAAATAGACATCCTTTTAAATCCAATTTATGAGTGTGAAAGAGACAAGTTCACTCAACAATATTTTCACTTTTTGAGAGAGTCGGAAAATATCTTAAACAAGACTTATGGGAGTCCCATAGGCATAGGTCAACATGTTGATGAGTAAGAAATGAGTTCTGAACACAAAGTCATATTAGTTATAAGGGACTCCCGGTATTATACAAGAATATTTGCATGGCACCGAATGACATAGACGTTCTAACTAGGGCACCCATGTTTGGTAAGTCTGACGCAGGCCCCTACCTCAATTGGGCCTATTGACCTCCTGATCTAAGGATCTCTTATATCACTGAGTTGAAATGGCTCTTTCATTCCACTACTAGAACCTTTAATTGACTAAAACCACAAGTCCTTCTGCAAAACCCCGCCTGCACATACTAGCACAAGGTGCGATCTCTCTCCCCATGTAACCATGGTGCTATGACTGTGTGCCAACTCAACACCACTCTCACTTAATAGTTTTTGGAATGTTGGTGGGTTTTTTAGGATTAATCCGTAGGTGTGAACACTAACCAATCTCCCTAGATCCACCTGGATCTAGAACAAAATAGGACAAAATATGACGCTTTCCTTAAGTTTTAAATATTAAATTTACTAACTAAAGAGGGATGGGTGACATACCATTTAAATGTCACTTTCTCTTGCCATTGCCATCCTAGCTCCATTCCAATGCTCATACAATGATGATCCTTCAAAAGAACAAAACCAACCAAAGTCATAGCAATAACATAAACTCAATATAAACCTATGTATGTGATCAAGGAATCATACAATAAAACACAACAAGCTTTATAGAAAAGAATCATATTACTGTATCATATTAAATGTGAAAGAGAGATTACAACCATGGCCTTGATGTTGTAAGGTCCCTTCCAACTGTCCTTCGTTCCCCACACACTTTCACTACAAGAATTCTGAGAGCATAGATCTGATTATATTTACAATCTATCTTGACAAAGCAAATCTCAAAGCCACTCCAACCAAGTCAAAGCTAACAAGCTCACTAATCAACAAAGCTAACCCAAGATCAAGCTAACTTTCTCCATGAGAATTCCTCTCCTTTTATAAGTTGAAGAGGATAAGGTGAGGAGGTTAGTATGATCCCACTAAATCATGAAAGTGAGTAATATCCAAACCATTTGGATGCCACCTCACCATAGAAGTTTCTC
>JZKD02S1652982.1:390406-420666 GCA_000966675.3 Picea glauca
GGGGGGGGGGGGCTATCCCCTTGGCTGGGGGGTCTGGGGGAAAGTGAGGGTTCGGGAGCAAAGCCCCTGAAGAAAAAATTGTCGTGTAAATGTATATTGTAATTTCATTGTAAATCTGGACCGTTCATTATAAGGTCATAGATCTAATGGTATAAATTATGTTAGGGTTTTTTTCCCTAGAAGGCAACCCTCTTTTATGAGGGAAATGTATTGTGGCTATGGTTGATGGTGAATATTGCATTCTGAGATAGGAGACTGTGAGATAAAGAAGAGGAAGTTACAGCAGGTTTGTTGTAGGTTGTATCCCTTCATATGCTGGATAATAATAAAGGAAGGACCTAAAAATTTCTCCGGTGGATGTAGCCCACACTGGGTGAACCACGTAAATCTATGTCTCTATTGTATTGTGTATCTTTTGTGTTTTGTTTCCACATTTGTTTTATTTTATTGCTCCATGGTCCTGCTTTTCTAACATAACCTACTTCAAATTGAAGCTCTCTTCTATGATGATCTACTTTGTGCTTATATTCCTGGCTAGAGTTCTGCAACTTCTCTCTGATTTTATTGTGGAGCTACTGCATTCCTGCTACAAAATCTTCTGTGTTAGCACTCCAGAATTCATTCTTCTCTAAGACTTTCAAATCAGAGACTCCTCTTGAATGCATTCCATACACTATATGAAATGCACTTTGTCATGTAGTCCTATTGGGTGAGTCATTATATGAAAATTCCACCTATGGAAAAACCTGATCCCACTGGTTGTGGTGTTCAACTACCAAACTACTCAATAAGTCCCCTAAGCTTCGGTTTACCACCTTAGTCTATCCATCGGTCCGAGGGTGATACGTTGAGATAAAAGATAAATTATTCCCCAACTTCTTCCATAGGGTCCTCCATAAATGACCAAGAAATTTGGTATCTCTATCAGAGACAATACTCTTGGGTAAGCCATGAATTCTAACAATTTCTTTGAAAAACAGATTTGCAATGTGAGTTGCATCACTGGTTTTCTGACATGGTATGAAATGTGTCATTTTAGAAAATCTATCGACTACCAAAAATATGGAATCACAACCCCTATGTTTCCTCGATAGTCCAAACACAAAATCCATGCTTATCGTGTCCCATGACCTCTCTGGTATTGGAAATGGTTGATACAACCCTGTATTTTGTCTTTTCCCCTTTGCTTGCTAGAAAATTCTGCACATGTTCATGAATTTCTTGACATTTGTTCTCATTCCTAGACAATAATATGATCCATTCAGTTTCACAAAGGTATTATCATGGTTGAAGTGTCCAGGCAATCCCCCACTATGTTTTTCCTTCAAGAGGTTTTCTCTCATAGATAATTCCAGTATGCACAATTGATTTCCTCTAAATAACAATCCATCCTTAATCAAGTATTTAGTCCATTGAATTCTATCTCTGAGAATTGGATTCTCACATGCTTCATAAGCATCCTTGAAATCTGCATCAACTCTGTACATCTCCTTAATATTGTCAAAACCTAAGGTTTTCAATCTAAACTCCTGCAGAATCAAACATTTCCTACTCAATGCATCGACAACCTTGTTAGCAGTTCTAGAAATGTGCTTTATAACAAAAGTAAAGTTCTACATAAATTCAACCCATTTTGCATGTTTCTAGTTCAATTTCTCTTGTCGAGTTATGAATTGTAAACCATGGTTGTCGCTATGCAAGAAAAAGTATTTCGGAACCAAGTAATTCCTCCATTTCTTCAGTGCATGTATGATTACATAAAAATCTTTATCATACGTGGAATATTTCATCTTGGTCTCATTAAAATTCTCACTGAATTATACAACTGGTCTATTGTCCTGACTCAAGATTGCTCCAATCGCAAATCCACTTACGTCACATATCACTTGAAATGTTTTGCTGAAGTCTGGAAAAACCAGAACTAGTTGTTTAGTTATCTTATCTTTCAGCAACTTGAAACTTTTCTCTTCTTCTTCTATCCAATGAAAAGATTTGTGTCTTTTCTTGACTATGTCCATCATTGGTGCACATATCCCACTAAAATTTCTGATGAACTTCATGTAAAAACTAGCTAATCCATGGAATCTTATGACTTCAAAGATACTCCTTGGCGATGGCCAATCTTTTATTGCTCTTACCTTCTCCGGATCCATCTTTAACTCATTTGCAGTGATCACAAAACCTAAGTAAATGCATTTCGTCTTCATGAAAGATGGATTTTTCATATTTATCAACAATTTATCTTGATGTAACCTCCTCATTACTGTAGTTATATGCTTCATATGTTCCCCTTCAGTCTTACTAAAGATCAATATATCATCAATATACATGATTACAAACATTCCAATGAAATCTTTCAAGACTTCGTTCATCAATCTCATGAAAGTACTGGGTGAATTCATTAATCCAAATGGCATGACAAGCCATTCATTTAGTCCTTCATTCGTCTTGAATTTTTTCTTCCGTTCATCACCTTCCCTCATTCTAATCTGGTGATATCCGCTTTTCAAATCAATTTTTGAAAATAACTTTGCCCCACTCAAGCAATCCATCAAGTCAACCATCCTAGGTAAAGGAAATTTATACCTGATGGTGATTTTGTTTATAGCCCTCAAGTATGTACAAATCCTCCATCCACCATCCTTCTTTGGACTTAACACTGTTGGTACAGTGCATGGACTCAAGCTTTCTCGAACCAAATCCTTTGTCCATCAAATCCTAGACTTGTTTCTTGACTTCTTCATTCTCCTGTAGTGTCAATCTATATGTTTCTTTGTTTGGTAAACTCGCTCCTAGTATAAGCTCAATATGATGGCTTATACTCCTTATGGGTGGAAACGAACAAGGTAAATCGTCCACCACTATATCAGTGAAATTATCCAGCAATTCCTGAATTTCCTCCGGTAGATCATCTATCAAAGTACTGGTCAAAATGACTCTAGGTTTTCTTACCACAACAAAGTGTATATATTTATCTTTCTTGACCTCATTAAGAAGTTCCTTCCCAGTCATGAGAAGTATAGTATTTCTCGCATTTGTTTTTACCTCCTTCTCTTTAATTGGCAACAACATATGTGTTCTACCACTCTTCTCCAAGGTGTAAGTGTTCTTTCTCCCATAATGAATAACATTTATTTCATATTGTCAAGGTCTCCCCAACAAAATATGACAGACATCCATGGAATAAAATCACATAAAATTTCATCCTTATATCCCCCTATCTTAAACTCAACTAAACATTGTTTAGTGAAAGTTACCTGGTGCCCTTTTTGTAACCACAAAACTTTATATGGGCTCGGATGTGCATCTATTTCCAATTCCATCTTCTCCACGATCTCTATGGATACTAGGTTATCTATACTTACACTATCAACTATTACCTTGCATACCCTATCCTTGATCTCGCAAGCAGTCCTAAATAAAATGTTCCTTTGGACTAGATTTTCTATCTCTTTCTTTGGCTTCAAGAGAATTTTCCTCATCATTAATGACCTTCCACCTTTTGCATCTTTTGATTCAACATTCCACCTTTGTGCTTCTAAAATGTGATATTCACCTCCATCTCTTTTCATATCGATACATTCAAAGGATTTGTGTCCAATGTTTACACAAACAAAACACTTTATTTCACCTCCTCGGCCTCTTCCTCTTCCTCTTGCTCGTGGAAAAGTTTTTCCATCAACGTATTTCCTTCCTTGTGAACTTCCTCCCCTTTCTGGGTGAGTATGGATTTTCTTTCCTTCCTCCTTGGGCTTCTGTACTCTATCATGAGAAATATCTTTGCCTCTGCTCTGACTTCTACCTCTGCCTCTTTGTCCTTGCTTTCGGGCCAATTTCTCTTCAGCCTTCAGAGAAATCTGATAAGCATCTTCCACATTCTTGATTGTTAACATTCTCATCTCATCTTGAATGTCATATCTCAGACAATTCATGTATCTGACGACCTTCTCATAATCAATCTCATGATGACCTCTAATGTTAAGTCAGTAAAATTCCTCTGTGTATTCTTTCATTCTCATCCCTTTCTGTCTCAAATTATGCATTCTTTGAAATAGATTAATTTGATAGTCCCTGGGTATAAAATTGGCCTTCATCTTGGCAACCATTCTATCCCAGCTTTTGATTCTTTTCTTTCCTTTGCAACACCTGTCCGCCTGTAGTTCATCCCACCACATTGTTGCATGACATTTAAGTCTAGTGCAGCTCCTCAATGTCTAAGTTTCCTTCATACATTGTAATATCCATATTTTCTCTGGCACCTATTCTTGCAACAACTTTGAATAGATGTTCTTCTGCAGCATCTTCGGCTACAACTTCTTCTTCGGCTCTAGTCTCATTTTCACTTCCATCCTCACTAACATATCCAACATCAATTGTCCGTCTCTGTGCTATCTGCATAACATCTAATCAAGCATAGAGTTCTCTCATTTACCTTTCCATAGCTGGGTCGGGCAATGATCTATCTTGACGTCTTCTGGGTGGCATGGTTTAAATCTGTTCCATGAAAAATTCAAATCACAACTTACCTTTTGTCTCCTCTCACCTACATAAACAATTATTGTAGGCTTTGATACCACTTGACACAGACCCCTACCTCAACTGGGTCTGCTGACCTCCTGGTCTAAGGATATCTTATATCGCTGTGCTGAAATGGCTCTTTCGGTCCACTACTAGAACCTTTAATCGACCAAAACCACAAGTCCTTATGCAAAACCCTACCTACACAAACTAGCAGAAGGCGCGAGCTCTCTCCCCACATGACCACAGTGGTACGACCATGTGCCAACTCAACACCACTCACACTTCGCAATTTTGATAATGTTGGTGGTATACAACTCGAACACCCCAACCTTCAAAAATCTGAAATCTGTAAAGGGCCTAGCAAGCGCTAACCTTCTATTTTATACAATCGATGTGACCTTCCTCTAGGAACTAGGTTCTAGCTCCCAATTGTTTCAGAATTTTTTGATTCAGAGAATCAACGAACAACTCCTCTTTTCCTTCCAAATCCCGGACTCCTGAAGATCCGATGACCCCAGATCTACGATCCAAATCCTCCACAAATCAACGACCAAGATTAAGTTGGCAATTCACCTTTTGTGAATTTGGGGAAGTCTTCACCTCTGTTTCCCTGATTGTTAAATCTGTGAAATTAGCCTGACCCAGATCAACATCTCTCAACACGGAAAGATATGACAGTCCATACCTTTCCCTACAAATCGAAAATTAACGCTTCATGGTTTTGGAAAAGTATTCACTCCTTTTCCCTGGTGACCAAATATCTTAAGCGTACTCACACTAGATCGATGGTTAATGGGTCCTGCTATCCAATGTCCTGGATTCAATATGGATTTCACATATCAGTGATTTGAAAACCATTGCATAACATTGTTTTCCCAACTCACGATCCCCGATATCCCGAAACAATCTGACGTTCCACATCTATTAGGACGATCGACAACCCCTATCTTTACTGAGCATCAAGAGTTGAATGGATCTCTGCCTTATCCTCCTCGTAGCTCTGTTTGATCTGACGACTCATGACAAAGTGACACTTCTCCCTCAAAAATTTCCACCGTCCATCCAGATCTCAATGAGTCCCTGGTCAAGTAGCTTGGCACCAACTCTCTGAACTTGATTTTCCCAGGCGACTGCAACTTCGTCCCCCCTTCAATGTTTTCAAACAACGCTATCCTTCCTTAGGTTGTTCCTCCTGAAAACTTCTGGATCCTAAAGAATCCTTCACACACACCTTGCACGTCTTCGCAATAACCTTCGGGTATCCAAAAATTTCTACTTTGTTCACTCCTTGCAATAGAGGCCCTTCAACTGCTTTGTTGGGCTAAATAAATCCAGCACTCTCCTCAGCCTGTGCACTCCTTGCATGAATCTATGCCACACTCGTACTTCGTATGGTATAATTTAATGTTATCTATCCTAATATTTCTGAGATAAAACTTAGAATCTTGTCAACACACTCCTTGCGGACTCTCACTGCACTCCTTACAGGATTTTTCAGGAAGAGAAACAATTGAAACTTATACCTCTCCTCTCACAGACTTCATACATTCACCATGAAATCTCGATCATACACACACAGAACATTGAAACAAATTCATAACAGAGAATATAATAAAATTGTAAACATACCATTCAAATAGATGCAAACAATAACCACAACAACACCATGAATTGGAATCAAAGAGTTCTTATATTAATTCCAGTGCTCTTGTACATGGATTCAATAGAAACAAATATTTTCTTATACGACCTTCTACAATATTTGTTCTTCTACTCTCCTATTCTCTTTCTCTGCAACTTACAATTGAGAATCATAATCATACAATACCATACAATGATGGATTTTCTTGATTTTCCCCTCTCTCTTTCCTAAGCTATCATATCAGAAATAAAACCTACAATTACTTTACATTCATTACAATTAAATGCCTTCATAACTGACAGATGAGAGCAATGCTCATGATCTATATTACAATCTCCCAAAAACATAAATGCAAATACATCCTCCTAGATTCTACATTAATTCTTTATCTTTCAAATTCAAAACATCCTCAAAATGTGCGTTGGTGCATTTCTAGCTATTTTCACCTTTGTGCTTGCTTTGCTGGCTTACCTATGATGCTCCTGCATAAAAGTCTCTACCATTCAATATTGAAACTTTTCTTAACAATAAGGAGGTTTTATGTCACTAATAAATGGGTTCATACCTAAGGAATACAAATTGATTTTATAGGATAATTCAAGTGTGCAAAATGAAGTGATGACCTATCCTATATGTTGGTCAGCGAAAATACCTGCCAAAGTCATGAACGGGTGACATGATGCTAGAAACCGCAAGAATCCTTGGATAAAACCATGAAAACCAACTCCATCCACTGCATTATTAGTCTACTAGGCCAAAATATTTAGCAAAAACTATGTAAAGTGGGTAAACAATTTCTATAAATAGTAAAAAATAACCAATTTACCATATCATTTGTATTTTTTACCCAAATAGTGCATTTTGGACCAAATTCCCCCCAATATTCAACTGTCGATTGCAGGACCTGTGAGTGATGGAATTGACAACCGTCTAGACCAAGTAAGTCTTCTTTCCCTTCTCTTCATTTATATTGGCTTAAAATTTTAATTTAGGCTTCGATTCTTGAGTATTTTAAGGCATCAATTAGAAACTAGGGTATAAGTTGTATATCACTAGGTCATGTGTACACATCCCTATGTGAAACTATTATCAAAATAGACTACGTATATGCATCCCTATACGTGATTGTGTAAGTTGCATCTCACGTACAAGTCCGTGAGTTGAATTTTTAAAATGATATTGATTCAAAATTTGATTTTAAACTTGCAGGATGGTGCTAAAGTGGAGAGAAAGAGAGCATGAATAGGTTGATGTTGGAGTAGAAAGAGATCTAAGAGCCCAATTGAAATTAATAATATGTGGGATTTATAAATTTTGGGCTCTCAAAGGCATGAGGGCTCAAGTGAGACTGCTCCAGATGTTGGTGAACTACTAGGATCCAGATACAAAGGCCTTCAACCTCAATGAGAAACCATTGAGGATTGAAGTAGAGGACATATACTTTTTGACAATATTGTCATGTTGGGGTGAGGTGGTGAACCTAAAATCCCATGGAGATGGGAGTAGCATGAATATAGAGGACTACATAACCACTCACTACATTGAAGGGACCAAGAATGTATGGATCCAACTCCTGATCAGAGCGATCAACAACCTAAGTATCAATATCATTGTCCTAGTGTTGAAATGGATCATGGGGTTGACCTCACTGCATTAGGAATCAAGGCCACTTATTTTCTACTCAGTGAAGTTCTTGCGACCCTTGGTTTATGACTAGTGCACCTCACTGCTAGAGAACAGGAAGAGACAACTAACAGACTGCAAACAAGGTATAAAGAGGAACTTTAGGTTTTCATCTATCTTATGTAGTTTTTTCTTTGAGTGGGTTCTAGGATTTGGCCCTAGAGTCAATATTGTTCTGCATGGAATTTGTAATTCAGCCATGGCATGGTGGATTGAGGTGATGAGGTGGTTGGGGGGTGGTAGGGTACCAACACCCTACAACGACAAGTTTTTATTATGGTGTCATTGGCAAGTGATAGCTCTGAACGACTACCCATATGTAGGGATTGAATCCAGGGGATATCCGGACAAGCCATTACCACCAAGTTCCTCCTATGGAGACATACGTATGAAAACATTTTTTGAATATTTCATTTTTTTGTATTTTTGTAGAAGAAAAACAAAAATATTTTTTTTTGGATGATGTCAAGTACTAACTTAAACATGTATTGCTATGCAGATGTGGGTCTATGTAGGCTAGATAGACTCCCATGACATCAGTTGTTACCCATGCTTTTGGTCATCATGATGGTGTATTGATGATGGTGTACTCAAGATCCTAATAAGAACTTTCTCCTGAGAAAAGTGGCATTCATCTCTTCCCAGAAAACATATTTTTGAAGAGAGTTCGCAGGTTGCTAATATCCTAGGGTGCGAGAATGACCCAGTCTCATAGGCTACCTTCAGCTAGGGTGAGAACTTCTCGCACTGTGCTACATAGCTAGGGTGTGAACTTGTTCTAAATTTTGGAAAAAGATGAAGTTTCGATGGTTCTAGAAGGGAATCTTCTAGAGAATGGGATGGCATTCGAATGGTTATCTTTGTACTGGTTTCCCTGATATTGTGGGATCATTCTTATCCAAGTAACCATCTCATCCTCTCCTATATATTGATGGAATTCTCATGGAAAAGGTTAAGAAATATTGATTGGAGAATTGGTGAAAGAATTGTGTGAAGGACCTAGCTTGAACAGGAGCTTGGAGATTCTAGCAAGTCTATCAAGAGGAATTGGATCTTCTTCATACAAGAATCAAGCAAGTGTGTGTGTGTTGGAACCAAGAGCCACCGAAAGGAAGCTTACGACATCAAGGCGATCATTTTTTATCTTATACTTTTGATTAATATGATACAACGACGTGTCCTTTTCCCATAAATTCATTCTTACTTTATTGTGTAATTCCTTGATCATACACATAAGTTGACAGTTGAATATATTTTTCTATATTCACTTTGGTTGGTTTATGTTGTCTTGGTCTTGACCTCACGAGAGCACCGGAGTGAAGCGGGAGCAACAGAGACCCTAGGAAGAGATACAAAGGTATGTTACTTGTTCCTCCCTACTAGCTAATTCAATGGTCATAACTTAGGGAAAGAGTCATGTCCTGTCCTGTTTTGTTCTAGATCCAGGTGGATCTAGGGAGATTTGTTAGTGTCCACACCTACCGATTAGTCCGATAACATTGGTGGAGACACCAAGGGGATGAGATAGAGGGAGGATATGCTTAGAGGTGCTTCAAAACATGCAGGGAAACATGTCTTGTTTGACAAAAATAATTCTCGTGGTTCAGGTAGAGGATCTGTCGAAGGCGATGCAACGACATGTGGTAGTTGTGCCCCATGCTTGCGTGTGACTCTTTCGACATCTCTCTAACACCATACTATGTTATCATGACACACATTCTATGCCACATAAATATATGTTGTGATTATTGTATTGGTCAATCATATATGTATTTTGAGGGTGTGAGCCCCAATTTTGTACTATGACATCATATTTTTTGGAGAGATGAAATATAAAAAACATTGGTCTTTGACTTTACTTATATTACAATGTGTACATTGGTGAATGTGTTTTATTTTCTTTAGTTATGTGACAAATTCTAATATAAAAAATAATTAGCGTATGCATTAGATACATAATTACAAGTTCTAGGTATGTGATTGTTATAGAAAGATTTTCCTCACCCTATGCAATCTTGCACAAAAGGCCTTTTTCCATTTCCCTATGAAGACTTATCATCCCTGTTTGTAAAATCCTAGAGATAAAAATACATATTTTTCCACATGTACACAACTTTCCTACTATACAACATGTGTATATGCAGGCTACACCACTACAACACATGTAGATTGGGATTTTTGACAAAAAATGAAAATTGATTCCAGGTTTCCATGTCATGAAAGGAGATCTATGATCCTTGGCCTTGAACATATACTGGAAACTTTCTGAGTAGGACCTTTAGTTCCATTTGAAGGCTATAAATGGGCCAATTCTGAGCTATGGAAAAGAGGAGAAAGAATTCAACTTTGACAGAAAAGTTACTCTCGAGAAATTATTTACTTCATATTGAGTCTGCATCCCTTTGTCATATAAGTTTGAGCACAATGTTCAACCTCCAACCTCTTCCCTTATTGATTGAGAACCTAATTTTTTTCTCTTTTATGACCTTGCCTTTGGTTGAGGATTGAAGTGGTGGAGGCCCAGCTGGAAGGAACATAGTTTCTTGGTTCCAAACCGTGCCGACACGAAAGTCTGTAACATTTTCACTTTTGTTGATCATATATTAATAGAAATACTCTATTCCCATCCAATTGATATCTTGTAAATATTTGAATTATTATTCCATGGGCATAATTTTCATGTTTATTAATGGATTATGCTATTGAATGAGCTAACATCATTTATTATCACCATATTCTTTCTTTGCTTGGTTGTTGAGGACTAGTTGCAAGTATATCACTTTGGGTCAAGTGCTCAACGGTGGACTTCATCGAATGTCTAGATGAGGTAGGCCTTCTATATTATCTTGCTATCATATTTTCTTACATAGCATACTTGAGAAGAGAGTTGATTTATATAGTCATTTTCATATCTTTTGGTTTACCCTAGCCATAGAGAGATTTTCCTTGTAACAGAATTGGCAACCATACTAGGTACTGGATCTTCTTTCTCAGGGTTTGGAGTACTTTTATCCTTATATTTCTCTCATTCCTATTTTGTTTCTTGTTGTATCATTACTTGACAACCTCTGTTCACTCTAGGTCTAAGTTTTTCAACCTTCTCCCTTTCCTGTCTTTGTTTTTAAAACATATACACAATTTTTGGCTTGACATTCACATATATACGTGGGTTGTCCCTCTGCAAGCTATGTACAAACGCTCTGTTTCCTCAAACAATCGCGTACATCAACCGTCTTTTCTTGTTTTCTGGGTCTGGTGGTTGTAGAGTGGGATTTGATGTTTGCTAAGTCTTCTTGGGTCTATATAGTGTCTATTGAGTGCTTGTGGGATGACAGAAAACCTGTCTAGGGTTTAATTTTTGGGCGAAGTCTTTCTCATCACCTTTTCATTTTGATTGTCCTTGTACATTGGGCTAGGTGTATTTTTTCTTGGTATCCTACTTGAGTTGTATGTTTCTATACACAGTAGAGTTTTATATATCAAGTTGTTTTTCATTCCATGCATTTTCATTTTTTATATTGAAAATAGAAAAATATTAGGCATTTTGCATTGCTTAGCATTTTGCATTGCTTGGCATTTTGGTATTTTGAGTCTTTGTCATTAGCTTAGTGCATGTAAAAATATTGCATTTTTACTATAGAACTGCAGAGTTGAAAATGAAAATTGCATTTGTTTTGAGAAGCATATCATTCATTGAAAATTGAAGTTAGGACTTTGCATTATATTCATATTTACTTTTCTCACTGAGTTGTAACATCATGAGTTTCATCACCATACATTTTTTAGTAATAACGACCATTAAAATTAACACTGTAATTTAAAATTGATTAGTCATGATTTTATTTTCTAGGGTACACAAACTAGATTAGGATTTAGTGCCTTGGAATAGGATTTTGTGAGTAAACTTCCCCAAGGCAATTAAATCAACATATGTGTCTGACAAAGGGAGTGGAGAAATCCATTGTATAATAGGTAATATCAGGAGGCTCCACTCACACCAGATTTAATAATGAGGTAGAACAAGGTTGGTTGAAGGGATATCCCCCCGATACCTTCTTAGCATTAGAGATATTTCTGGGGATCTATTTGTATCTGGGGATCTTTCTAGTTCCTTTACCTCTGTGAGAGGCAACACTTTCAAGGTTTCAGGCTTTGTTACCCTGCCCATACGGTGGACCTAAATTATGACTACTCATCTATGCATTGGTTATACATCAGTTTATTAGTTTCTTGACTTAGATGTCACTTAGGTTACTTGCAGGGGTTATTATGTAGGTACCCTGGGTCAGATAAGGGCTAGACAACACACAACCTTTATGGAGGACTACCTCTCCAAGGGGATCTGATTGACTAGTTGTTAAGCCCACGAGGGCCCTTATAACTGATTATGTTACCTCCAATATTTAGCAGGGAGTCTCAGGACCCTCTTGGGAGAGACATATCTTATTTATGGATGGAGATCACTTTCAACCACTTTACCCCGTTTGTGTGCATTTTGGTCATTTGATTTTTACTATGTTATTTGATTACTAGTTGGCCTCAAGAGTTTTTATTGATTTTTTCATTATCATGGATAGTGGATTTCCTTTGGATTCCTAATTTACTGCTAAACCCCCCATGATGTTCACTCATTTTATGGGGGATAATCCATCCACTTTTCATAATGGTATGAAGAGCTATGATGCTCAGTTCGCACCTTGGGTCTCTACTCATTTTCCTATTGATATGGCTTCACCTTTTCAATCCTCTCCCTAGCCCACTTATATGAATTCTAGCATTGGATCTGGGGGAACCATGGCCCTGATTCCTATGTATTCGTTTGATATGAGTCATTCCCCTCAACCAATTCTCACTTTGGGAGGTTGGAACCTCCCCTCTTTTAGATCCAATCCTAGTTATGCTTTGTCAAGAGCCAATACTCAAATGGGTGTTTATTCTATGTATTGAACCCCATCTGTGTATCCTTCATCTGCCATGCCTACTCCATAGAACACTTTTCCCATGATAGGTCCACATATGTCCTCGGGTATTTCATGCAAAGAGAATTAGTTTTATGGTTTGGGACACCCTCTTCATAGAACCCCTTCACAAGGGGGAAACCTATATACTCACTTGAATATTCTTTATCATACTTTCATCTCGTTGCAGACTTCAGTGATGATGCCCATACACACCTCTTTGGATTAGTTAGGCCAAGGATACTACCTTTCCAGATAGGGACAAGGGGTAAACCAGTACCCTTCTTGGCCTGCAATCTTTCAAAGACAATATTTCCCTGGACCTTGGTATCAAATTCCACAACCCACCGCTAGTCCAGTCACTGCCAGTCATATTGGAGCTCCATCACCAACCTCTTCCAGTCATGTTGGAGATGGTTTGACGACCTCTGCAAGTCATGTTGACAACCCACACCGAACCGCTAGTAGTCATGTTGGGGGCATCACTCTAGTCTCCATGAGTCATATCAATGACACATATCCAACCTTTGTACATCATGTAGGAGATGAATCTCTCACCTCTGCCAGTCAGGTTGATAACATGTCACCATTTGATGGTAAAAGCATTGGGGGCATCGAGAGGCCTAGACGCTTTAAATGTAAGTATAAATTCCTTTACAGGACTTACAAAGTATATAACCTTACTCATTTATGTCCAACGACTGCTAGGATACCATAAGCATGGGGCTCACCTAAGGGCCCTTCGGATTATGAGGTGTTTATGGTTTCCCCATACCCTTTTTCTCCTTTGATTGACACGACATTAATTCCCCTGCAATATTATCCTAACCACACCCCCGTTGTCGAGGGTGATGTGTCCCATATCCTTGTTATCGTGCATCCTCTTCAACCTAGAATTGAAGAGGTGGTCGTATCAGTGAAATCTCTGGTCAATCACACTCTCCTTTGTGGAGGGTGATGCATCCTTCAACCATGTCTTCAACATTCTTGATCCTACACCTTCTGAATGAGAGAGATTTTTACTCTCCCTGATTTCTCTCCCTCCAAGTCTTGAAGAGATCCCCTTCGATTGGGACAGTCTCGTGGGGTATCTAATGCCACCTCCTATGTCTTTTTCTATAAGAGACATTATCTGATATATTGCGGAGATGATATCCTACACTAGTGCTTTATCCTCCTTGACTTGGCGATCTTTGGGTTTTCCCAAGATTAGGTCGGCTATTCATAAGATGCTGACATTCCACAAAATCCCAACACAGGAGCCTTGGCCTCCCCCATGACATGCCTCCTAGAAACCTCTTAACGATTCCGAGTTAAGATCTTTTTCGACTCATCTAAAAAGAAAAGAAAAAAATTGAGTGATTTTTCCCTTTCACACTCATTAAATTGGACTTGAAAGGTCTTGATTCTTAATTAATCTCTTTTCTGACTTGTTTTTAAAAAGAGAAAACATTGCCGAGTGAACTTGTCTCTTTCACAGTCGTAAATTGGATTTGAAAGGATGTCTATTTGGCACAACTTTATCCCTTTTTCACACCAAGTAGACCAAATTTCATAAGACGAGACATTTTTTGGCGTTAATTTGTGATTTCATCTCATGCCCCTGCTTGTGACATTGAGCCTATATATGGTTCTAGATTTGCATTATAAACCATTTCCCTCAACAGTTTTTTCATCCTCAACCAAGAAGATCTTTATTTATATCCTTCGCAATTTGACACCCTATACCTACGAGGTAACATTCCCCTGAGTGGCCATCTCCTGCATGCATCTTCGTGCATTGAGCATATGTATGTTCCACTACTGGAACTAGTTTTTCTTACTTCTGACACTCATTTCCTCCTTTGTATCATAACATTCATTTGTCTATGAAAAAATAGAAAAATATGGGCAGAAAGGGAGTTTTATGTTATATTGGCAGCAATCATGTCATCTTTGAATAGAGAACAGAGTTATTGAGTCCATTTGTAATCATAATTTTGGTTTTATCATGGCCTTAGGAAGATGATATCATTACAGAGTCTTCTCTACCGACGAGTTACTCTTCCAGTCCCTATAGAGAATTTCATTGATGCCTCCTTCATCTCATGGTTTCATTATCGATTCTATGTTGTTGAAGTCTTCCACATGTCTCATGCTCTTGTTCAAAGGAAGTATATCAACCTCTGTTGGCCACTTATCATAACTCTTGAATTTTCATGTCGGACATACCCTCAGTTCGTCTCAGACTCACATGATATTGTAGTCCTATCATGCACCCTAGTCCTACTTTCATCATTGGTAGGTAACCTTGAACCCAGTAGTCAACATTTCATCATTGGTCATTGAATATGTGGTTTCCCTTGTGTGCGATAGAAAGAAATTTATTCACACATTGGGATTCATGTAGTGTATTGGTTTCCATTAGCCTTATTGGTGGTTTCCTCGCCTTTGTTAGCGATTTTCTTCATTGGTTGTTATTCAGAGGGTATTTTTCGTGTACCGCTTGCACTTGGAACAGGTGAAGGATGCAAATTCTAGTTGGTTCATGAACATGTTCTTCGCTCGATCTCCTCCAAATCATGAATCTCCTGCTTTGTACCTCGTGTTGACTGATGAGAGATGCCTTAATTCTCTCCTTTCAGCGGGTCTCTTTCCATCGACTTTAGCTCATCTATTCTGGAAACGGTACCTAGAATCTTATGAGTACCTTGAGGATTGCAGTCATCAATGGAAGGTTCTCTTTCCATAGATGGTTGGGAATACATCAATGTATCCCGATAAATGATTTCTTCAGGTGTTCAACACCGACTCCTTTATTCAGACTTGTAATAATGTACTCAGTTCCTTGATACCTGCTTTCATTATCGGTAGGTTGTCTCGCGTTTTTTAACGGTTGTTGTATCCTTTTCTCCACTTGGATGAGAAAGCGAGGGACACTTGCAAGTCCAGTTGGGTCAGCTGAATAGGAAAGAAGTGAGTGTATGATTCAAATGAATCAATCACATGAAATAAACAAACAACTAAGCTAATAACAACTAAAGAAACAAGACTACAATGCATAAGGAAATTATAACCAAAATTAATCAAACAAATGACCAATATTCATGCCACCAATGGATAGATTGTATTAGTGGGAAAACACTAAGGAAAAAGGGGGACTTATGGATCCCCTCTTCCTCCAAGGGAGGGCTCAGTCCCCTATGTGAGATCTCTTCTTACAAATGGAAAACTAGAAAGGAAATTGTGAAGAAATCCAAGCTTATTACCTCAAGAGGTGAGGTGAATAGATTAATGAGATGATGCTAGTATTCTCCAAGAAGGAAAGAAGTTCCTTATAGGAGAATAGAGGAAGCATAACAATACAATGATATTCTTGAATTCATAGTGCACCCATGGCCTCATTTTATAGAAAATATTTGAGGCAATATCTAACTAGTCTTTAGTGTGAACAAGGGGCCCTTTAGGGCACCCTTAGGTCTTTGACTAGCCCCCCACTTGGATTGAACTAGGATTTGAGGGTCAAATCGACTTAGGAGATGAACCATAAGTGGGTGAGAGGCTGAAAAGAACCATAAATTATTCTTTCTCAGGTGTGCACGTATTTTTGTGTACACGGTCACGCATCAGGCGCATGTGCATTTTTTTGGCTTTTTTGGTCTACGCATGTGCGTGCGCTTCCTATATTGTTTCTGCACATGTAAATTTTATAACCAATTGTATAGTTTGTGCCCTTTGCAAGTGAATTTTTTGGGCTATGAATGAAATAATAGGTGTTTGGAGATGTTGGATTCCTGTAACCATTTGTGAAGAAATTTTAGTGATAACAGATGCCCCCTGGTGTGTGAGGTTAGGAGCATACATATAGCCAAAATACATCAATGTTTCTTCTACTGAGTGTAACATTGTAAGAAAGAGTGTTGATAGGAACTACAATATCGATCCAGTGGAGAGAGAGGGGAAACTTTGGGACCCAAATATTTCTCTAGGTGTGGGAAAATGACAATTTGTATACAAAGGAGGAAGACATGCCCCATGCTTGTGTCATCTAACTCAAATATGTAAGACAATAACTAAATCTACATGATGGTGTAGATAAATGTAGTGCCCTCCGAGGTTGTTTAATAATTCCAGATGACAATTCTAATGGTGAACATACTCTGAAAATAAGTGATGACATCGATAAGAAATGTCGATGACTTGTAGGCATTGATGGCCCAACAAATTTCAGAGGTCTTCGACTAGTATAAAACAACTGCAATAGTCGCAAAGTAAGACCCACCATAACATGAGATTGTGTTGACATCAAATTTTATGGGGGTCAACGATAGCAGAGAGCAATGATGGTTCTCTCTGTGTCGTCTTAAACTCCTCATTCTAAAGATAATGAGAGTCAAGATATTGTCACCCTTTTGGAAACTGTTTTTATGTCGATAGAAAGGGAGACGCGACTCCAAGAAGAAAAGGGATTCATGAAATCCACTGGATGAGATCAAGAATTGATGGGGAACATGGACGAAGTCAAGATTTGGTGAGACTCAAGACTACCCTTGGTTGGGGATATATGTGAAGTATGAATGGAAACAACTGTGAAACGGGATCTAGCATCAAGGGGATGACTAGACATGGATTAAAATGTGCTAGAGGCATGACAAAGTGGACAAACTCAGAGACAAGGGGTACATAGAATGTGGGATACTTGAGGTTTATGGACAATTTCAACAAAAGTATAATGTAAAGGAATGACCCAACCAAGGGTGACAAGGGTTTCTTTTCCAGAAAATGAAGGTCGCTAAAGGAGACAACAAAAATCTATGTAAATGATGGAAACAAAGGCTTTGTATGGTTACCAAATGAATAAAGAATAAGTTGGGATAAGCATGAAGATACAGAAATAGGTGCCCCAATGCAAGATGGATTGGCCTGTGAGGGCATAGGTTGGATGGAGAATTGGTAGAGCGTGGGGGCCCCATGGGTGGGTTTCTATATGAGGTAAAAGAGTGGACGAAAATTTGCAGATGGGAAAACTGATTGTGGATGAAATGGGAGGTTAATGATACTATGGTGGTGCAGTCAAATTGAAACCGTGATGAGAGAACCTGGGAGTCCATTGGGAAATCTAGAAAAATGAGAAGAAGTAGTATGTGGATGATTCTCAAACATGTGTAAGAATATAGAGACTCCCATCTCTAGAGGTTGAAATTAGCATGAGTGTCAAAGTGCCAAAGGGAATTGTGAATGGGACAACTCATGTAGGGGAGAGTGCTATCAGTTGACAATGCCGAAATGCAGCGGAGGTGATAGTACTGCAAAGCCGAATGTGAGGATCCTATAGGAAAATGATTGAGGGTGTGACTCAGAGATGCAATTGATATTCAAAGGCAATTATTACATGACAGTGTCCATTATATACCTAAAGGGGTTGTGATAATGCGTGATGACCAAGTACCTTCACACATGAAAACCGAATACCTGACGTGAACAATATCTGAAGATAAATAACATATAATAGTTATGCGATAATTTTGAACATGAGCATGCTTAATTGGGTGTGATGTGAGAAAAATGATCCCCTAGGGCTGAGGATGGATGGGGACCTGGGGAATGTGACTATGTAGGTGGATACATCATGATCCCATGGCTAAAGACAGATCGGAAAATGGATGCTCTGAGCTCCTATAATTGAGCATGGAAGTTTGGAAAAAGGGATTATATAGAGATGTAGGGCCCACATTTCCACCTCATTTGTACCTGATGCCATATTGAATTGACGAGAGGTTTTTAGAGGAGATTTGGAGATTTTGGGAGTTCAAGCCAATCGATCTAGGATTTATGAGAGCCAGGTTAGTGGTCTCATCCTCCTGCATAGTAGTTAGGGTTTATTTTTAGGGTAGGGTTGTATGTATGGTTGTATGCTGGGATTTTGTGAGAGTGGGCCCCCTAGTGTATGGGAAATCAAAGGATACCCATGATGGGGTGCATGGATGTAAAGAGGAAAACCACGCATGGGGATGCATGAGTGAATAAAATAGGTGCACGTTGCATGTGTGCCTGTTCAAAGTACAGTTGTGCACTGTGCACAACTGTGTAACAAATAGGTGCGCATGAATGCGTGCCTGTGGGTGTGACAGATGTGCATTGATGGACATTTTTTTTTTGAAAGATGTGCATTAGTGTGCAGCTGTGCGAAGAACATGCACGCATTGTTAGAAAAATAGGACCGTGGAGAAAAAAAATAAAACAAATGTGGAAACCAAACACAAAAGATACACAATACAAGAGAGACACAGATTTACATGGTTCACCCAGCGTGGGCTACGTCCACTAGAGAAATTGCCAGGTCCTTTCTTTATTATTATCCAGCATATGAAGGGATACAACCTACAACAAACCCACTTTAACTTCCTCTTCCTTCTCTCACAGTCTCCTATCTCAGAATACAATATTTTCCATCATGCGTAGTCGCAATACATTTCCCTCATAAAAGAGGGTTGCCTTCTAGGGAAAACAACCCTAACATAATCTCTATCGTTAGATCTGTGACCTTATAATGAATGGTCCATATCTACAATGAAATTACAATATACATTTACAAGGCAATTTTTCCTTCGGGGGCCCGCTTTCCCCCAGACCCCACAGAGGGGGTACCCACCCTCTGCACTCCCCCGCATGGAAGAGTGTACATACTTCTAGGGTGTAAATACTTCATGGGGTATAAACACAACTGAAAGTAAAAAGACCTTTGAATCAGGAAGATAATCAAGCTCTACAACCAACATGCATATGTGCGCACCTGTGGGAGATGAAAACTGTGCACATGAGGCAAAGATGGGGGTTTTTTGAAAAAACTTGTCTTTTTTGAAGTTTTTTCATTTTGTGAATTCTGATGGCTGATCAAGTGTTGTTTGTGTGAATGCAGGTGATCAGTTCATGATGCCAGTCCACTGGAGGGAGAGGGACTGGGCGCACCTCAGGGAGGCAGTGAGGGATGCGTCAGGTGTTCAGGGACCTTTGGCAGCCTGTGGGTTGCTAAAGTTCTTTGACTACCCACTACTATGGGCACATGAGTACCTGCTGTATTTTTTTATATCAATGTGGAGCATTGAGCTATAGTGTTTCATTATGCAGGGGGAGAAGATGAAATCATTTGAAATGGAGGATGTTTATTTCTTGACCAGGCTCCCTTTTTGGGGGAGGGTTGTACCTGTTGATCCCTAGTTTCCATGAGGTGCGCACTTGGCAAACTTTGCATAGACGTACTGTTTGGGGGAGGAATTTATCTCCATCTCGGTCATGCAAATTGGGGTGATGGATGCACTCGTTCATCATTGCATCGCAATGATGATCGGAAGGATCTACAAATCCTTAGCTACTCAGCAGATCAGTGGTGGTTAGTTGAGGATCATGCAGAGAGCATTGGGTGGAGAGCATTTTTCCTAGGTATTGATGTTGCACACCATTATGATGGGGCATCTCAATTGGTTTCGGGATGCCGACTCAAGGGATTTTACCTTTGGGTCAATCTTGGTGGTGTGGTTCTTGGATAGGGTGCCCATGTTGCACCCTAGAGTTTTTTTGTCGATGGTTGATGCACAAGAGCCACCATTGATGCAGTGGGCATCAATTTTGGTATGGAATGGAGGTGGTGAGGGTGGCCATTACTTTACAACCAATATGGTGCATGTGTGGTGCCAAATGCCACATATTATACTACGGTGCCTATATGGTGGGATGGAGTACCTCTAGGACCCAAATATGGTTTTACCTCCTAGAGAGGATTGGGACCATAGAGTTATGTTGATGTATTTTATGTTTTGTGATTTTGATAGTATAGCATATGTTTTATGTATGTATGGATGTTGATGCTTTCATTTTTTCATTCTATGTGTCGATGTGGGGCTGCAAGGGCGAGAGGTGGAGTTGGTTAGAGCGTCGACTCATCAAGGGCTCATGAGACCACTACAGGGAGAGTCGTGGGTGGGAGAGTGATGTCAGACATATGAGGCTGGTGTGAGGCCAGCCAATGATGCAAGAGCTGGTAGGGGACACACATTTGACCACCCCGATGGAAAGCCGTCGAATGCACCTCAGGGAGAGGCTGGCAGGGTGATTGGGGATTTCCTCCGCCGATTGGAGGTGGTGCTACAGGGAGTGACATAGGGCATGTGGACTCAGGTCCAATATAAGGGAGTCTTGGATTAGTGCATGGGCCTTTCAACAAAGTTATGGACCTTGATCCACAGAGTAGCTATAGTGAGGGAAGATATCACTGGGTGATTGCCCCCAGAACCTGGAGGACCCCCAGCTGGTGGGGAACCTCCTCTAGATAGAGGACCTGATGGTGTTTCTCTAGAGGCACCATGAGTGCTTTGATGTATATTTTTTGTATTTATATAGGTCTGTGGTCCCATGTTGTATAGGGTAGTGTGGCACCTATTTTGTACCTATAGGGATGAGGGGGCTCTCCTGCCTACGGATGATGTACATTTTGTACCATTTTTTGTAAACATTGATGATACACTGATCGTTATATATATATATGGATATACATGTTTATAATCTCTGTGATGTTAACATGTGATGATGTTTTGTGATGTGTTTGATGATCTCGAATCTATATGCTATGACAAACTTTGATGATTTATGTATGTGTAATGGTGTCTTGATGTGATAAATGCCAATAGAACACTAGGTTAGCCATATTATCCACTATTTGATTGAATTGTTGCAGAATATGTGTAAATGTTATTGAATCAAAATGTCGATAAAAGATTCTAACTTATAGGTATTTGCGAAAGAGGCAAGGATCATGAACATGGTATACATTGTTGAGCTGTAAGACGACAGACTAGGAATATAATAAGATGCTAAGGTGGAAAATAAGGCGGTGAATGGCCTTGGAAAAGAGATGACGGTTTATTATTCTTCTTGGTTGTTGGTTGCTGAGCCAAAACATATGCCGCTGGAGTGGAGAAATTCATGTGAGGGGGTATAGAGGTCCCAAGTGGCCAAAGCGATATTCTATGTCCATCGGCTAGCTCCGTCATCGTAACCGATGTAGTAAGCTGATGGAGGAGACATCTATCAATAACACAAATGATAGATCAAACATAAGGCATGGAGAGAAAAAATAAGACTAAAACCTCTATAAATGTGTACAAAAAAAAAGCCTAGTGTAGAATGACTATGCTTAGGCATAAAATTTCTTTAAGTACAACCTGTTGATGGGTTCTTTTAGATGATGGCCTTCTAGAGAGGCCAGGATGTATGTTCCTTTAGTGAGGTAGTGTTGGACGATGTAGGGTCCATGCCATAATGATTCAAATTTTCCATGGCTGAGATTATCATGAGCGATATCGTAGGCAAGGATGAGGCTTGCTTCGTTAAATGAGTGAAAGTTGACATGGCGGTCAAAGTGCCCTTCGAACATTTCTTAGTTGCCTAATTATTTTGTAATGAAGACCGATGATCTTCATATAGTGACTCTAAGTTCACCAAGCATTTCTCCATTGGAGAAGTGTCAGGTAATAGCTCGATAGTGGTGCACAAAGTAGGAATTTCGCACTCAATGGGATGAGTGGCTTCGACCCCATGGATAATATGGAATGGTGTAAAACCAATGGTAGTTTTAACTACCGTGCGATAAGCCCATAGTGATGAAAACAACATATGATGTCAATTGGTCTTATGTTTGTTGACAGTACAATGCAACATGGTTTTAAGGACCTTGTTGACCACCTCTACCTATCTGTTGGACTAAGGGTAGTAGGGGGAGGCAAACTCATGAGAGAAACCTAAATTTGAGGAAATTTCGATGAAGAGCTCAATCTCAAAGTGTTTTGCATGATTGGAGACTAGTTGTAGTGGTACTCTGAAGCAGGTAATGACATGGTTGAAGAAAAAATCACGTTGTTGTGTCAGTGTTATTATTGAAGGTAGGCATGTCTTCGACCCATTTGTTAAAGTAATCGACTACCACGACGATGTACTTGTGTCCATTTCTAGATGGAGGGTTGCAATTCATGAAGTCAATGCCCCATTTTTAAAAGGGGTCGACAATGATGATAGGGTGTAGAAGAGCGGGTTGCGCTTGTGCTTTGTTTTCATAAAGTTGGCCTTTTCCACATCATTTCACAATGTGGATACACTCATGAAACAATGTGGGCTGGAAGTAGCTTTCTCAAATGATTTTTTGGGCAGTGGACATTCCTGAGAGGTGCCCACCAAAGGAATCATTGTGGAAATCATTCAAGACTCTATCGACTTCATTGATGGTCAAACATCAACAGAGTATGGTGTCAACCCCACATCGATATAGAATGTCACCAATGAGGAGATATTGAGGGGCTTGATGGTGAATGTACTGACGATCATCGAGAGAGAGGTGGGTTCCAAACTTCTGTTTTCGTAGGTAGACGAGGAGGTCTCCATACCAGGGGTCATCTGATGGAAATGCCATGATGAGTTTGACGAGAATGAGTTATTTCTTTCTTTTGGGAGTTGAACACTCTAGGTATTATTCTTGAAGTATGATGATCCATCGAGAAAATTTTCCATTAATTTGTCATTGACTTAGCAAGTACTGCATGGGGTTGGAATCTTCCATGACTTTGGTAGTGTGAAGAAAGATATAATGATGTAGTTTTTGGACTACAAGGACAACTGTGAGGGCTAGTTTCTCTTCATGATTGTACTTCAAGGGTGGTCCTAGAATGTTTTTACTGATGTAGTAAATTACATGCTCGCAACCATCATCCCCTAGTTGGATGAGAACTCCTGCTACTGATATGGCTAAGGATGATAAGTAGAGGATATAATCGTGATCATATTTGGGTGGAATAATCAAAGGGGCATTGGAGAGTGCCACTTTTAAATCATCAAAACTAGTTTGGGCATGTTCATCCCATCAAAATGGGATATCATTATGCAATAAATGAAGGAAACTGTGTGCACGAGTGACATAATCTGGGACAAAGAGTCACAAAAAGTTGGCTTTGTCTTGTAGGCTCTACAGTTGGCGTAAATTTTGAGGTGGTGGAATTTTTGTGATAGCTTGGACCTTGAGGGGGTTCACTATGATGTCGTGTTGGGAAATGATGAACCCAAGGAGGCATCTGACTGTGACACAAAAGACACACTTGATGGGATTCAAGTGGATATTATACTTTCAACATCATTGAAAGATGACTCGTAATTCATCTAGATGTTGAGTGCATTTCTTGGATCGATCGGTGAGGTTGTCCAAGCAAGTGATGATGATGAAAGAAAGATCTTGGAAAATGTAATTCATGGCCCATTGGAACATCGCACCGACATTCTTGATTCCAAAAGGCTTGAAACGATATGCAAAAGTATCCCATGGGGTGGTAAAGGTTGTTTTATACTGATCTGCTGGGTGGATCTGTATTTGATTGTAGCCAGAGAATCCATCCTTGAAGAACAAGGCCTCATGGCCAGTGCAATCATCGATAATTTAGTCAATGAAAGGAATAGGGAAGTTGTCTTTGGGACAAGTGTGGTTGAGATCGCAAAAGTCGGTGCAGACACAAATGGTGCTCTATTTTTTGTTAATGGGGATGGGGTTGGAGACCCATGACGTGTATTCAATGGGGTATATGAACCCAACAATGTGTAGTTTGTCAATTTCATCTTTGATAGTCGTTTCTTTGGATTGGTGTAGTGGGCATTGATTTTGGTGTACAGGGGTGATATCAATCCATGTGTCGATATGATGTTTGACAATAGAAGGATCAAGGTCAGGCATTTCTATGTATGACCAGGAAAAAATGTCCCATTATTCCTGAAAGAGAGATTTGTAAGATGTGAGTTCCCCAGGGGAGCATTCCATGCTGATGGTGATTTCCTCTATGATTCTTGGTTTGATGGAAATGTGCATTTGATAGTGGGGGAAATGTTTGCCATGTTGCCTTCTTCAAAAGAATCGAGGGCAGGGATAGGGTTGTTGAACGAGTCTATATATCCAGACAGGATGCAATCCTCTGTTTCGATTGCACATATGGAGCCTTGTCTAAGAGGGTCGAAGGATTCTTGTGAGAGTAAAAGAGTTATGTGATGGAGTGCATTCCATGGACAATCGAGGGTAGATAGTTCTTTGAGTATATCTTCATCGCAGTGGAAAATGTGAGAATATAGGGGATCCGGGAAAGGAACATTGGTGAATGTCACCATGTGATTATCTTAAGGGAGTGAATATGTATATGGGGTATCACAACTATGGTGCAATGGCATGCTTGACATAAACCAAATGTCTAGATACTATGGGTTGTAGACTGTGGTTGGGGGTAAAGTTTCCTGAGGGAAATGAATAGGAGAATTGGGGGGATTTGGGGGAAAATCATAAGACATTATATATAGGAACCATGAAGGGGTAGGACGTGCCTCAGGTTTAGGGGAGGTGATTTGAAAAATATATGGAGAGGGAATAGGGGGAATCACTTGTATTTCAGGAAGTGAGGGGTTTGGAGGATTTTGAATAAGGGACATTTGATGATGATTGTATTCAATGATCGTGGGACACCGGTATGTGAAATGATCAATTGATTCAAAAAGAGAGCAAGGGAACCTCATCCATTTTTTGACTAAGGTCGTGACATAATGGATGTTTGTGACTCAGGTACTCGATGACATGGGTGGAGAGGAGTTTTATTGAAATATATAGCATACTATCGTTAGTGTCTGTCGAAACTGAGGTAGCGCAAGGAAATGATGAGTATAGTGACCATACTTTGAACAAATGGCACATGCAAATTTGGTTCATATCCCTTTTCTTCCTATAGTAGGGGATGTGGGTGTAGTACTATGGGTTCTTGGTGAAGTGATAAGCGAGGTGGTTTCTCTAGGGAGTTGGATCAAATTGCGTAACTCAGGGAGAGAGGGACATCTATTTGTAGGGTGTCCTTCTATCTCACATAGTGTGTAAGGAGGTTGAACTCGGGGAGGAAGTGGAGAGGTGGGATATTTATTCTTCTGTCTACCCCAAGCTATGGTGAGGGTGCTGGCAAGGGGGGGTGAAGGTGGTGCGGTTGGAGTTAGTATTGGAATCTGCATCAGAATTCCCTCTATTTGGGGAGGGAGGGATGGTTGGGGAACCATTGTGGGTGGGTGAAGATACCATACCGGAATGTCCAACACCATGTTGGGAAGGGTAAGTGTTGCGTCTACCTAAAAATATTATACGCCCGGTGGTGGGTAGGAGAAGGGGATTTGAGTAATGGCTTGGGGAATTGTCTCCCAAACAGGGATTTGACCTTGGGGGAGGGTGAAATCAGGGGTGTGTGGTCTCAAATGGTTCTCAGGGGGTTCCTAAGGTAGGATTTCTTTCGTTAGTGGGACGTCAGGTAGTGGAGAAGCCTCTATGGAAGAATGATATCTCTATTGTCAGTTTCGTTGGAAGATACGATAGATACTTGTGTCGAGGGATGTATGAGCGGGGGTACCTTATGGTATGTCCCTAGCAAGGATGCATCCTTGAAAATTCCAGGGCCCATCTCTACAAGTGGGTATGCATCGGAAATAGTGTGGACAAGAGGTAGGATGTTATCAATGTTGGAGAAATGGTTAGGCTCATAATGTGAAACTTTGTCGATGGTGATGATCTTCCCATTGTGGGGGAACATCATCATTCAAAACATAGAAGAGGGCATAGCCTTCATATCGTACATGTAGCTACATCCAAACAAGACGTTGTAATCGAGTGTAGCATCAATAACATCAATGTCAATAAGAATTGTTTTTCCCCCGAGTTCAACGAGGACATTTTGAAACATCCCATCAGGAGAGGATGGTCGTCCATCATAAGCTCTCAAACTGATGGCAGATGGTATTATCTCAGGGGAGGCAAGTTTTTTCCATACCATTTTGGACATGATGCATGTGGATACACCTTCATCAATGATGCTTTGATGAATTGTGATGTTTTGAATTTTGACTGGTATCTGGAAAGCTACCAAAGAGGAGAGACGAGGTTCCCCACAATCTAGATCAAATGTGACGACTCTAGTATCAATAGGGTCGACTTCCCACAGAGCGGAAAGAAATGATTTTTGTTGAGTGGAGCAGGTTGAAGGACCTCCAAGACTGACATGGCTACAGTATATTGTGCCAAGTCATCAACTAGGCTATAATTATGGGCTGCCCTAGCCTGAGGGTTATCGATATTTTGTCATAATGGGATGCGAGGAATATGAATGGGCCATTTAGTGTTAGGGCATGGAATCATCAAAGGTTGTCTGGCTTTAACTCAAGTTTATTTCGAGGTGGTGGGAGTATATTCAGGGGGTGCATTGTATTGATGACTACATGTTTGTAGAAGAATTTCTTCTTCGCTAGTGAGGAGGATATTATGATCTGCCAGATTCCCAAGGTTTTGATACTGTCCCATCTATGGTGGGACAGGATGAATATATTGTTGGGTATTCATCACACCTTGATGTGGAATAGGGTTTTGAAACATAGTCGAGGGTGGTTGTTGAAAATATTGTTGTGGAGCCTACTGAGGGGTAGGCTATGCTAGAGGACGTGGCACATTCATTGAATCTTTCATCTATTTGAAGTCGACAATTTGGGGGAAATGGTGAGTATAATGACCATGCTCACCACAAAGGGCACAAGGGAAGTTTGTTCAGAGGTTTTTGTTGTTGTTCCTCCCTTGGCATTTGTTGTTATAGCCCCCTTGGGGGTTTTGGTTCCCCTGATTTTGGTTTCCCCCAACAGGTTGGTTTTGTTGGGGGTTGTTTCCCCCTATACCTAGGTTATTATTGTTTCAATTTTTCCCTTTATTTTTGGCATCATTCGACTAATGGGCCAGATTTTATGTATTCATTTGCTCAAAATTTTGAAATTTTTGAATGGGAGAGTGTTGAACAAAGTTAACCCTAGTGTGTGGTTGTCCTTGTGGAGGAGAAATGGGTTGTGGAGGACCAGGAAATAGAAAGTACAAATTACTTTGTGGTGATGGCCCGTAGGGTGCATAGGAGGGTGTAGTGATTTCACTAGTGCTCATGGTGTAAGATGAGGTAGAGGGGGTACCAGATCTTGGATGAATAGTCAGGCGCATCATGGGTATTGATGCGGGTCCACTCATGGGTGGGATGGAAACAAAAGGGTATGGTTTTTTATAAGGGGGGGAGGGTGATAAGGGGCTCCTCCATACATCGGTGGATGTTGGGGTGTACTGTAGATAGGAGATGTTTGGATGTATGGATTGTGGTGTGTTGTGGTACCAATCAATCCATCTTTTGAGTGAGACATCCCAAGTTTTTCCTGGTTAAATGGGATGGGTCTTGTGGCATTAGGTAGTACCATATATAAGTATCCTGACTATGCATAAATGAGGTTTTACTATTGAGCCTTGCTGATGGCTTCCTCTTCAGATTGGGGGAAGGTGGAGGCAACATATTTGGCAAGGTGGGGAATGAGTGATCTGAGAAACCAATCAAGGCATTGTTGCTTGGTGGTTTTTTCTTTGCATAAACCACGTCGTCAAAGACATTCATGAATGTGGTCATTGATATGTGTCGCTGAGGTTTTTTTAAACTCAGAGAGCAGTTCGAGACCATTGTCATGGTGTATTGGTAGTTGGAAGAAGGTCAAAAATGCTTTATCCAAGGATCCAAAAGTCACATGGGACCCTAATTTTTCTTCCACATACCATTTAGCCGATGGACCTATGAGTGTGTGCTGAAATAACCTTAATCAAACATATTCATCCATGATATTGTTTAAGAGAACCATAAGTGGAAGGTCATGATATGGTTGGTGGGATATTCTCTTGCCTTTCCTTAAAAATTGGGAATGTCTGAAGGTAGTTTGGTAGGCATTGCAGGCCATGTGGGGTCATGCAAGATAGGATCATTCATGAGCTTGCTTAAATCTGGTATGTTGAGGGAGGCCAAATATGGCATCTGGAGTGGCAGTGGAGGATTGGTTCCAGCCATGGTGTGAGAAGGTGGTATACCTGACCCTTGAGGGGGGTTTAGTGGGGGTGTACTTCTCCCTTGAGAGATTTTTTTGTTATTTGGAATGTTATGAACAAAATCCTCCTCCATTTTTCAAAAATACATTCTCAACTGCTCATAACCCAAGTTTTAAATTAGTGACTCAAAATTAGCAGAATAACTCTGCACAATTTATCCTCTGCCAGAATATTATGCAATGCCTATAAGTAGTGCCCGACTATGTTTCTGCATGCAATTCAATAGCACAAATGTATGGGTTCTTTGATGCTTGAACTTGTATATTGGGAATAACTCAATATAATTTCAATTTTCCCCAAAACAAATAAAAATCCCATAACAATTGTATTCATTTCGCAAAATGAATAATGAAATGCAGACTTTGTTCTCTGTAAAATATTAGGTAGCGCCTGTAGGTAGTGCCACTTATGCAACGCTAAGTAATAAACCAATATTGTGCTAACAAGATCCATTAAATACCTCATTCAGTGAGTTGGAAACAATTTATTACTGACTTCCAAAAATTTCCTAAAAATTAGCAGTTTGTTGTGTTGGAAGATTGGTTGTTGTCATTGATGTCAACCCTAGTCATGGGTTTTGGACCGCAAGATTGATGAAGGTATTTGGACATGAAGAAAAATGAACATATAGATACAAAACCCATGGATGTATAGTATACATCATTTTTTTTCCATTGGTATGTGGCATGTCACGTGGATCCTCATGGTTGAGGAGAAATGAATTTTTGAAGATGACAAAGTGAATTGTACATGTAGGCCATGAAGATAATTACAAAAAAGAATTACAAAATAAGAAAGTGTCAAGTCGGCCCTAATGTTAAAAGGAAGTGACATAAATGGTATAAATAAACATAATTATACATTCATTTGATATAAGTCGAATTTCAGAGGGAATAAGAAGTAAAGGAAGGTCGGATTTCAAGGGAGGAAGAAGTCTTTTGGTGATGTGTTCTAAGGTATGTTATTTTCAGGTCATCTTACCATTTTTTCTATAACTTTTTTTCTAGAATGATTCAGATGGTGAAATCGATATGGTATTTAGAAGACATATCAAGGTACCTCTGGTAAACATTTCAGCTCTTCATTCTTAATAATTATGGAGATACACTCTATGGAAGATAGGGTTTGTGACCAGTCCTGAAGCTAGTCAATAAACAGGTGTTCCTGGTACAAAAGTCATAACATTTTCATAAATAATCCAAATTTAGTGGGACCATTTCCATTGGAAATATTATGGACTTTAGTTTCTTGTGTGCAATTTTTAGAATCGGATGTTAAATATTGAGCGCGGGGCATGCTGTACAAGTTGGGTCTTCTGAACAGACAAGAATTGAATAAAGTCTACCATTCTTTCTATAACATCTTTTTGGGGAGGATTAAAGGAGTGAAAATTAGAGGAGTGTCAGAGAATACATTGAGTAATATTATCTACAGGATCTGAGTACTCCAATAATTGAAGAATTGTAGAAATTTAAGAAGTCTC
>JZKD02S1652982.1:427811-441472 GCA_000966675.3 Picea glauca
ATAAAACAACAACTAAATTTATAAACATAGGGACATAAGGACAAAAGAAACAATGAGACCCATGTCACCAATGATAAGGTTGATATTAGTGAAAGAAAACATCGAGAAGCAAGGGCACTATGAGTCCCTTCTTCCTCCAAGGGAGGGCTCTTGGACCCCCACAAGTAAGCTCTTCTTACAACTTTGAAAAGAAAAATGAAAATGGTGAAAGAATTCTTTGCTAATCCACTAAAGGGGTGAGATGGATTGCCCAAATCAATGATGCAAGTATACTCTTGGCAAGGATAGAAGAGTCCTCAAAAGAATAGTGGCAGCATAACTTTGCTATGAAATTCCTTGAAAAATGAAGTGTATCCATGGCCTTTTTATAGCATTCCTTTGAGCTATTGTTCAACTAGTTTGTAGTGTGTAAAGAGGCTAATTAGGGCATTTCTAGGTCTTTGACCAGCCATCCAGTCGAATCCAGTCTAGATTTGAGTGTCAAATCAGCTTGGACGCTGAACTAGAAGTGGGTGGGAGGCCGACCACTCTCATAAATGCACCGTTTCTCAGGTGCGCAACCTTTTGCGACAATAGTCACGCATCGTGCGCATGTGTGTGAATCTTGTGTTTATCTTTCACGCATGTGCATGCGCGCCCAGTGTATTCATAGAACCCTTCAGTTTTTCACTATTTTGTATAGTTTTTGACCCTTTATGAATGCTTTTGTGTTAATTCAGGTCTATGGATGACTTCATAACTGTTTGACGATGCTGAATTCTTGTAACCATTTGCGGACGAAATTTCAGTGATAACAGATGCCCCCTGATGGATGAGGTTAAGAGCATATGTATAGCCGAAATCCATCAATGTTTCTTCTACTAAGAGTGTTGTTGTAAGAGAGAGAAATAGTGGGACCATCCAAAGAGATCCGTTGAAGGGAAAAAGGAACCGGTAGAACACAACCCTCCATGAGGTGTGTAAAAAATAAACTGTGTACAAATGACGCGGGCATGCCCCATGCTCGTGTCATGTAACTCAAAAAGAGGAATGAAGTGTTGGTGTAGACAACTGTAGCGTCCTCGGGGGCGGTCGTGATAAAGGCAGAAGACAATTTTGTGGATGAACATACTCTGAATAGTAGGTAGTGACAGTTGTAATAAGTATCATGGATTTTGTGGGCATTGATAGCCCAGCCAAGTTCAGAGGTCTTTGGAAAGTAAAAGAAATAACTACAATAGTCTCAAAGTAAGACCCATCGTAACATGAGAAAGTGTTGACGTTGAATGTTATGGGGGTCAATGACAACATGGAGCAATTTGTGTTTCTCCCTGTGTCGTCCAAGATCTCTCATTGGATGGTTAATGAGAATCAAGATAATGTCGCCCTTCTAGAAAACTATGCCGATGTCGACAAAAATGGGGGACGTGACTCCCAGAAGAAAATGGCTTTGTGAAATCTACTAGGTGAGGGTAGGAAGTGGAGGAGGTACATGGATGAAGTCAAGATGTAGGAAGACTCAATACTTCCCTTGTTTGGAGTATATGTGAGATAAAAGTGGCCGCAACCGTTCAACGAGGTCAAGTGTCAGGGGGACAACAAGACAGGGGATAAGTTGTGCTAGAGGTGGGACAAAGTGGATAAACTCAGAGGGCAGAGATAAGTGGCCTGTGGGGTACTCTGAAAATATGGACGATGTTTTCAAGGGTAAAGGATAAGTAGTGCCCCAACCAAGGATGACATGGGTTGCATTTTTCCAAAAAAGGGAAGAAGGTTGCCAAAGGTGACGACAAAAAGGTAATGTAACTGATGGAAACAAAGATGTTTGTACAATAAATAAAGAATAATTTTGGGATAAGTGTACAAATATAGAAACAAGTGCCCCAATGTGATATGGTTGGCCTGGGTAGGGCACAATTTGCTCGGAGAACTAGTGGGGGGTGGGGGCTCCATGGGTGGGTTTCTGTATGAAGTAAGTGAAATGAAGGGAAATTTGCAGATGGGCAAATTGATTGTGGATGAAATTGAGGGTTCATGATACTGTGGAGGTGTAGTCCAAAAATAGAACCATGAAGAGATAATCAGGGACTCTGTTGGGAAAGCTAGCAAAATGAGGAGAAGGCGTATGTGGCTGATTCACGACATGATGTAAGACTATCAGGACTCCCATCCCTAAAGGGTTTTGAAAAACAGCATGAGTGTCAAAAAGTGCAAAAGGGTGCTATGAATGGGACAACTCATGTGGGTAAGAGTGCTACCAGGTGACAATACCGAAGATGCAAATGGAGGTGTTGGTACTGCAGAGCTGAAAATGGGAATCCTAGAGGCAAATGTCAGAGGGTGTGACTGGAAATGTAAGTGAGATTCATAGGGAATGACTACATGCTAGTGATGAGTATATACCTGAAGGGGTTGTGTTGATGTATGATGACCAAGTACCTACACACATGAAAACCAAATACCCGACGTGAACAATATTTGAAGATAATTGAATATATGAGCATGTATTTGATAATTTGAATATGTGTAGGTGTAACTGATCAGTTTATGAAAAATGGTGTCCCAGGGGCTCAAGATGAAAAGAATCCCAGGTACTGTCATGATGTAGATGACGGGATGTTTATCCCGTGGCTGAAGACAGATTGAGAAATGGACGCTCGGAGCTCCCGAAATGATGAGTGGAAGTTTGGCGAAAAGGCATATATATGGTTGTAGGGCCCACATTGCCACCTCATTTGTACTTGCTGCTATAGTGACTAGATGAGAAGTATTCAAAGGAGATTTGGAGATTCTGAGAGAACAAGGCATCCGATTGAGGACCAACAAGCTTCAGGTTAGTGGTCTGATCATCCTGCACAGAATTAGGTTTCCTTTTTTGGGAAGGGGCTGTACGGAGGGTCGTACAAAAGTTTTTATGAGTGTGGAACCCACGTGCGCAGGCGATCTAGAAGTAGGAATGCACATGTGTGCACCTTACCACTAGATAGACGTGCATGGGGGCACCGGTAAAAGGGAAAAGGGTGCGCACTATGTGCGCGCCTATCGACTGCACATCTACGCATGTGTGTGTGGCTGTGTATTGGACAAGCGTGCTCTAGAGCGCACCTATAAGTTGAGCATGCGCACATGCATGTGCACCTGAAGGATGGACAGGTATGCTTGAGAGCGCACCTGTGTAGTGAAAAGGCACACATACGTGTGCGCCTATGGGTTAAACAGCCGTGCCTTTGAGGCAAGGAGGTATAAAACTTATCTTTTTGATGTTGTTGATGGTCCATGTGGCTGACTTAGGACTATTTTATGTGGTTGCAGGTGAGATTTATGCACGATGTTGGTTGGTTGACGAGAGAGGGATTGGTCCCAGCTGCGAGATTCTGTGGCTATTGAGCCAGGTGTACGTGCGACTTTGGCATCCTGTGGGATGCTGAAGTTCTTTGAGTGCCTATTGATACGGGCGCAGGAGTATCTCCTGCAGTTTCTGTAACAACCAGGATTTCATTTAAGCTACCATAAATTAAAACAGAGCAGAAAATTTTGAAACTTACTAAAAATTTTCTTACTCACGCATATTCATTCCCAGATTTTGATAATTGAAATAACATTTTCCAAAACAATTTGCATAACAATTTAAATCTACATAATAATTTGCATACAAGTTAAAATTGAGTAAACACTTCACAATTTTGAAATTGAAAATACCTGTCACTGATGCTAAGCTTGAATCTTCACTTGAACCTTCGCTTGAACACCCCAAAACCACCACCCTGCCGACCAGTACGCCTGGCCCTAGGACATCTACAGATGTCCTAGCCCTCCGAGCCCAAAACCCCTCAGCCCCCGGTGTGCACTGTAAATCCCACTCTTCTAAATCAGTCTCCAAGATCCCAAAATCTCCTCCCGTAAAACCCTGAATGAATCCCCCCAAAATCAATCCTCCTCCTTCCCCTTATGCCTCCATCACCTTCCCGAACCTTCACTCCTCACCAAACCTTATCCATACATTTATGTCTCTTTAATAGTCTTATCCCTTAATTAATGTTTATTTTACGTATGGGTTGCGTTATCCCTTATGGGATACGTAACCCATTTAAACTTATATTTTATTTTCCCCTTTTGGTTTATTACATATTTAATCAATTACCTTATTTAATACTTAATTAATCACTAACCCTTAATTTAATAATTAATCATTTAATGTCTCATTTAATAATCACTCATTCATTTAACCCTTAATCAAGGAGTTAATCATACTTCAGCTAAGTATAATCAAAATAATTAATTAATAACTTGTAATCTATTAAGGTTATATAATAATTAATTATAATTTAGCTAGTGTTTAGGATTAGTTATGAAATTATTCACAGTAATAAGAAAAGGGTCATTACAGTTTCTTATCCAGATGTGGAGTCCGGACCTGCATTGCTTCATGGTGCGGGGAGAGCAGATTGCCTTCACTGCAGTGGAGGATGTGTACTTTTTGATCGGGCTCCCATTTCGGGGAATGCCCCTATCGATGGAGCCGGTATTATCGAGGGATCTGGTGCTAGCGATAGTTGGCCGGAGTTACTATTCTGGGCCGAACTTTATGTCCGACACTGTCATGAGTATTGGGGCGATGGATGCCCTGGTGCATCGTTGCATAGCAACGATGATTGTGAGAGTTTATGTGTTGTTGGTGATGCAGCGGATCAGTGGTGGCTAGTTGATTGTGATGGAGAGAGTGTTGGTCAGTGAGCACTTTGACTGGGGGTTGACACTGCATGCCAGGATGGTAGGGTAGCTAGACCACTGTCGGTCCATAGATACTAGAGAGTTTTCCTTCAGTTCCATCCTGGTGGCCTGGTTTTTGGAGAGGGTGCCTATGTTGCACCAGAGGATTTTATTGGGTGCGCCTGGGGCACGAGAGCCACAAATAAAGCAATGGTTGACTATTTTGATTCATCATGGTGGTGGCGAGGGTGGCCACTTCTTTACTGCTGAGGTGGCATAGGTGTGGCGACAGACGCCACAGGTGATATTACAGTACCCCTATGCCAGGGTTGACTTACGGGAGGATCCGGACATGGTGCTACCTCTAGCGAAGGTGTTTGACCATTGAGGTATGTTGATGATGTAGATATATATGTTTTTTGTTTGAGATAGCATGACATATGTATATGATATAAATGTTGATACTATCTGTTGTTTGTTTGTACGTGCAGATGTGGTACCTCGTGGGCGCGAGGTGGAGTTGCGGAGAGCATCGGCTCATTAGGAGCCGGAGAGACCACCGTGGGGAGGGTCGTGTGTTGGAGAGAGACAATGGTGTGAGGACGTTGCGGTGTGACCAGCTGATCTGGAGAGACTAGCGAGGAGATGTCGATTTGATGACCCTAGTGTTGGGCCATCACATGCTCCTCCGGCGGATGCCGGAGTAGATTTTGAGGACATACGTCGTCTCCTAGAGGCGGTGTTATAGGATGTGCCTGAGGGCATGTGTTCATGCATACAAGATGAGGGAATCCTAGAGCAGTGTGTGGGGATTCCGCCACCATGGTGGGCCATGGTACGATGGGAAGCAGTAGCTAGTGTTGCGATGACCAGACGACTACCTCTGGGGTAGGAGGAACTAGTAGGGGTGGGCAACCACTGCCTGAGGGAGGGGCAGGCGTTGGTGTTGTAGAGGAAACTTGAGTGGTGTTCTATTTATTGATGTATTTTTGTATATAGGTTGGTGAGCCCATTTTGTACCGAGGTGCTTCACTGGCCTGCAAATACTTGTATTTTTGTATGTAAACATTGGGATGGCACTGTGGACCATTCGATATGCACATGAGTATACATTTTGAGATCTTTGTGGTGTTTACATGTGTTTTGTTATTGTATTGATGATGTCTAATCTATATATACTGTGATAGGTTGTTGATATGTTTATGTATGTGTAGAGGTAGCTTGATGTGATATATGCCAGTCTAACACAATATTAGCTAGGTTATCTATAGTTTGATTCAATTGTCTAGGAATATGTGTAAATGTAATGGAATCAAAATGTCGAGATAACAGTCTAACCTGCAGATATTTACGAAAGAGGCAAGGATCACGTACGTGTTACACATTGTTGAGCTGGAAAACGACTAGTTGAGAGTCAAGAAAGATGCTAAGGTGATGAATACTATGATGTTGGGCATCGGCCAAGAGGCCCATGATGACAATGTATTCATCTTGGTTGTTGGTCGTTGAACCCAAACATATGCCGCTTGAATGGAGTATTTCATGTTAGGGGGTGTAGAGAGCCCAAGTGGACGAAGCAAGATTTCGTGTCCAATGGCTGGCATCATCAGTGTAACCGATGTGGTAGGCCAGTGGAGGAAGCATCTGTCAATAGAAAAAATGAAAGTTTAGATGTGAGGGAGAGAAAAAAGATTAAAAAACACTATAAAATAAATAACCTAAAGTAGAATGACTACGTTTAAGCATAAAATTTCTTTAAATACAACCCGTTGATGGGTTCTTTGAGAGAGAGGCCTTCGGGAGAGGCCAGGATGTATGCACCTTTGGTGAGGCAATGTTGGATAATGTATGGGCCATGCCATAGTGACTCAAATTTTCCATGGACAAAGGTATCATGAGCGATATTGTAAGGTAGGACGAGGTCGCCTTTGCGAAATGAGCGAAGGTTGACATGTCGATCAAAGGTAGCCTTTGATCATTTTTAGCTACTTCATTGTTCTATAATGAAGATCGATGATCCTCATCTAGAGACTCTAAGTTTAGCAAGCGCTGCTCCATTGGAGCAGTGTCGGGTAATAGCTCAATTGCGGTGCATAGGGTGGGAATTTCGCACTCGATGGGAAGAGTGGCCTCAACCCCATGGACTAGATGAAATGGTGTGAAACCAGTAGATATTTTCACAGCCGTACGATAAGCCCATAGCAGGGAAAATAACATTTGATGCCAATTGGTCTTATGTTTATTAACCATGTGCTGTAACATAGTCTTGAGGACCTTGTTAACTGCTTTGACCTGTCCGTTAGACTAGGGGTAATATGGTGAGGCAAACTTGTGAGAGAATCCTAACCGAGATGAGATTTCAACGAAAATCTCAATCTTGAAGTGTTTCCCATGATCGAAAACAAGTTGGAGTGGTACTCCAAAGAGAGATATGACGTGGTTAAAGAAAAAATGTGTTGCGGTGTCAACTATGTTGTTGAAGGTGGGCATAGCTTCTGCCCATTTGGTGAATTAATCGACTATGAGAACAATGTATTTGTGACCATTGCTAGAGGGGGGATTACAAGTCATGAAGTCGATGCCCCATTTACAAAAAGGTCCGGCAGTGATGACGGATAAAGAAGAGAAGGTGGTGCTCGAGCTTTGTTGGCATAAACCTGACACTGCTCACATCGTTTCATGGCATAAATGAAATCATGAAACAAGGTAGGCCAAAAGTAACCTGCTCGGATGATCTTCTGAGTAGTGGATATTCCCGAAATATGGCCCCCACATGCGTCGCTGTGGTAGTTGTTCAAGACTCTATCGACCTTGTCAATGGTCAGGAATTGACGAAGAATGGTGTCGACCCCTCTTCTGTATAGGATGTCTTCGATGAGGAGGTAGATGGGGGCCTGATGGTGAATATGATGACGATCATCTTGGGAAAAGTGGTTACCAAAATTTTGAGTTTGAAGGTAGATGAGAAGGTTTTCATACCAAGGATTAACCGAAGTGATGTAAAAGAGATGTTCGTCGGCAAATTCATTATTGACGAGGGCACTGGTGGTGTCAGAGGGGAGGGTCATGACAAGTTTGGAAAGAACAAGGGATTTCTTGCTATTGGGTGTTGAGAATTCAAGATCATACTCCTGAAGAATAACGATCCATCAAGCAAATTTGTCGTTAAGTTGTCGACAACTGAGCAAGTATTGCATAGGGTTGGAATCTACTACAACCTTGGTTGTGTGAAGCAAAATGTAGTGGCACATTTTTTGGACTGCAAGGACGACTACAAGAGCTAGTTTCTCTTCGTGTTTATACTTCAAGGGTGGCCCTGAGAGGTTTTTACTAACATAATAAATGACATGCTCACGATTTTCATCACCTAGATGAATGAGAATTCCTGCTATTGACACAACTGATGTTGATACGTAGAGGATATAGTCACGATTATAGTCAAGTGCACTGATTAAAGGGGCATTGGAGAGCGCCAGTTTAAGATCATCAAATGACTGTTGGGCATGTTCATCCCAGTGAAATGGGATGTTGTGACGTAGTAAGCGAAGAAAAATGTGTGCACAAATGGCATAGTCTGGGACAAATCGTCGTAGAAAGTTAGCTTTGCCTTGTAGGCTCTGAAGTCGACATAAATTCCGGGGAGGTGGAATTTTGGTGATAGCTTTGAATTTGAGGGGGTAGTCCGGGTTGTTTAACTCTTCGAGTATTTCCTTGTCACAGTGGAAGTGATGGGAATACAAGGGGTCACGAAGAGTGATATCGGTGATTGTGGTTGTGTGGCTTCCCCCTGGTGATGAAAAAGCAGGGGGAATGATGTAAGGAGTTGGCGATGGTTCGCTTGACATAAACCAAATATCAAAGTATTGAGGAGTACCCGTGGTAGTTGGGTGTAAAATTTCCGTAGGGAAATGAGCAGAAGAGTTGGGGGGGTTGGGGGGTGAATCCTCAAATAAGTCATCTAAGAACCATGGAGGCATTGGAAGGGCCTCAGTTTTGGGAGAAATGACATGAAGAACCTCTAGTGACGAGGTAAGGTCAACTATCGACTCTATGGGTCGTTGAAGCAGGGTCAATTGGCGTTGCCTATATTCAATGATCATAGGAAACTGGTATGTAAAATGATCCAATGATTCACATAGAGAGAAAGGGCATCTCATACATTCATTGACTGAAGTTGTGACATAACAGATGTTGGTGATTGTTGGTAAGGATGACGTAGTGGGATTGGGGTTTCTCTTAAAGGTTTGGTGTACTACGGCTAATGTTTTCCGAAATCATGGTAATGCTGGGAAATGGTGGGTATAATGGCCATATTCTGAACATATAACACAAGCGAATTTGGTTCACAACCCTTTACTACTTGAATGGGGGGTGGTAGCGGTAGTACTAGCGATAGTGGCAAGTGCTGGGGGAGTTTGATTGAGTGGAATCAAATTCTGTAACTCTGGTAGAGATGGGAAGTTGTTGGTTTGGTGTCCATCTTTCTCACATAGCGTGCAAGGGGGTTGGATGCGCAGAGGAAGTGGAGCTGTGGGCTCCTTTTTCTTTCTCTTGCCCCAGCTGTGGCAAGGGGTGTAGTGAGTGGGGGGGTAGAGAGTATGGTGGGAGTAAGTATGGGAATCGTCATTGGGATTCATTTCGTTTGGGGGGGAAGAGATGGTTGAGGGACCATCTCGAGTGGATGTAAATACCAAAATGGGATTGCTAACACCATATTAGGTAGGGTAAGCATTGCGGCTACCTGGAAAGCTTCGATGCCCGGTGAAGGGTAAAAGAAGGGGATTTGGGTGATGGCTTGGGTAATTGTCTCCCAAACTAGGATATGTCCTTGGGGAGAGGTGAAATCGTGGACTGGTGGGGTCGACGAGTTCACAGGAGGATCTTGAGGGGGAAGTTCTATGACTAGTGGGATGTCATATATGATAGAAGCCTCCGTAGGAGGAAGGGTATCCTCTATGTGAGTTATGTTAGATGATACGACGCATACTTGATTGGAAGGATGAAGGAGTGGTGGTGCTCCATGGTAAGTTCCTAACAATGATGGATCTTTGAAAATTCCAGGGCCTATCTCCACGAGTGGGTATGCGTCATGACTCATGTGGATGAGAGGAAGAATGTTATCGATGTTGGCAGATGGGTTAGGTTTGTAATGTGAGACTTGGTCAATGGTAATGATATTCCCATTATGGGGGAACATCATTGTTCGAAAGACAGAAGAGGCAACTTCCTTCATAGTGTACATGTAGCTATGACCTAACAGGATATTATAATCTAGTGGGGTGTCGATAACTTTGATGTCGATGAGAATGGTTTTTCCCCCAAGTTCTACAAGGACATTTTGGAAGATCCCTTCAAGAGATGATGGTTGTCCATCATAAGCTTATAAGGTGATGGCAGAGGGTATGAGTTCGGGGGAACAAAGTTTCTGCCATATAGATTTGGACATAATGCATGTAGATGCACCTTCATCAATGATACACCAATGAACTGTGATGTTCTGTATTTTTACTGGGATTTGAAAAGCGATCAAGGCGGGAAGGCGAGGTTCTCCATTGTCGAGATCAAAGGTAATGAGTCGAGTATCTGTGGGGTCAACTTCCCCCAAGGTAGAAAGTAATGATTTCCGCTGAGTGGAACAAGTCTGGAGTACTTCCAAAACTGACATGGCAGTCAGGGATTGTGCTAAGTCGTCAACCAAACTGTAATTGTGAGCTTCCCTAGCCTGTGGGTTGTGGACATTCTTGTGTAATGGGATGTGAGGGATGTGAAGAGGTGGCTCTGTGTTAGGGCAAGGTATCACCAACATAAGTCCCGTCGGTGCAGGGTTTGTCTCTGGAGGGATGGGAGGAGACTCGGCGGGTGCATGATACTGATGAATATGTGTTTGTAGAATGATTTCTTCCTCACTAGTGAGGAGGATCATGTGATCTGCTGGATTGTTTGCATTGAGGTACTGTCCCACCTGAAGTGGGGGATGTTGCATGTCTTGTTGGGTGTTTATCACACCTTGGTGTGGAATAGGATTCTACAGCACGGTAGGGGGGGTTTTTGCACATATTGTTGTGGTCACTGCTGACGCGTAGGTAGTGTTGGAGGATGGGGTAGACTGCCTAAGTCTTTCAACTGTTTGAAATCAGTGATTTGGGTGAAATGATGAGTGTAATGGACAAACTCACCACAAAGGGAACAAGGGAAGTTGGTTTAACAGTATTCTTATTTCTCCCTTGACACCTATTATTATTGCCCCCCTGGGGGTTCTGATTCCCTTGCTTCTGGTTTCCTCCAGTGGGTTGGTTCTGCTGGGGTTGATTCCCACCTTGACCTGGGTTGTTGGTGTTCCTATTTCATCCTTTATTTTTGGCATTGTTCGATGGATGGGTTGAATTTTCTGTATTCAGCTGTTTGAAATTTTGATATTGCTAAATGGGAAAGGGTTGAACAAAATTCACCCCAACATGAGGATGTGGGGGAGCCATGGGTTGTGGGGGACCAGGAAATGGAAAGTATGGATTTTTTGGTAGTATCAATCCATAAGGTACATAAGAAGGTGTGGTGCTTTCGCTAGTACTATAAGATGAGGTAGGGGGGGTACCAGAACTTGTTTGAATAGGTGGGTGTATGGGGGGTGTCGACGGTGGCCCACTGATGGGTTGAGGCATAGAAACAGGGTATAGTTGTTGATAAGGGGGTGGGGGGTAATAAGAAGTGCCNTGATGGGTTGAGGCATAGAAACAGGGTATAGTTGTTGATGAGGGGGTGGGGGGTAATAAGAAGTGCCCTCGTATGCCAGCAGGTATTGAGGTGTGCCATACATTGGTGGTATTTGGGGTTGTGGACCGTGGTGAGTGGTGTTACCAATTAGTCTGTCTATTGAGTGAGACATCTCAGGTTTGTCTTGGCCAAATGGCACAGGTTTTGGAAGATCAGGAAGTATAGTGTATAAGTACCCTGACTGTGCATAGATGAGGTCATACTATTGAGCCTTACTGATGGATTCCTCTTCAGATTGAGGGAAGGTGGAAGCTACATCCTTACCGAGGAGAGAGATAAGTGATCTAAGAAACTAGTCAAGACATTGTTGTTTGGTGGTTTCTTCTTTACACAAACTACGTCGCCTATGCCATTCGTGAATGTGATTAGCGATATGTGTGGCTGAGGTTTGTTTGAAATTAGAGATCAGTTCTAGACCATTGTTGTGGTGGATTGGTAATTGGAAGAAGTTCAAAAATGCTTTGGCCAAGGATTTGAAAGTCGCATGGGACCTTGATTTTTCATCTACATACCATTTCGCTGATGGGCTAGTGAGTGTGTGTTGAAATAATCGTAGTCTAATGGAATCATCCATAATTCTATTGGAAGAGCACCATAGGTGAAAAGTCATGACATGGTTAGAAGGATCATCGCCTACCTTTCCTTCAAAATTGGGTATGTCTGAAGGTATTTTGGTGGGCATTACAGGCCATGTGGGGTCATGCAATATAGGATCATTGGTGAGTTTTCTTAGATCCGGTATATTGAGAGAGGCCAAATATGGCATTTGTAGTGGGGGGAGAGGGTTATCTCTAGCCATGGTGTGAGTCTGTTGTGAACGTGACCCTTGAGGGGGGCTAGGTGGGTTGGTACTTCCCCCTTGAGAGGAAGTTGGTCCTCCACTTCCATGTAAAGGAGAGAGAGTGGACAGTGGGGCTTGGGAAGTGGACCCAAGTAATGTGGAACCAAGCAAAGATGATCCTAAAAYAGTAGCACTCACAGGAGTGTGTGAAGGTGGTGTCGATGAGTGGGCAAGACCAGACACTCCCCCTAAGATAGGAGGGAGGTTTAGCAAGAATTGTGAACAATGAGGATTCTATGGGTCCCCTATGATGTCTGACTAGCTGAGTGAATGTGTGCAAATGGTGGTGAGAGTAATAAACAAACAAGAGCCTTTGTGTTGTAAATTTTAAACTTTACACAATATATATATATATATATATATATATATCCAAATCAAAATGTGGTCAAAAGTGCATCATACATAAAATGTTTTTAAAAAGAATCATATATGTGGATAAGTGGGTTTTGTCCACATGGGGAATCAAAAGAAAACAAATGCTCGTGTCCTAGAAGATGTAACATTCATCCTCTCAAATAGCATTGGACCTTCCAATAGTACTCAACAGTGGGGTTTGAAGTCACCAGAAGAGAAACTAGTGAAGGATGAAATAATTGGTTATAATGAGGGGTAAAGGGGGCATATCTTGAAAGAGATGGCGATATTTCCCAATAGCCACACAAAATCCTATCAAGGTGCAATTGCAGCCCACAATTTCCACCTGGGTAGATGTCCTAAAATTTGGTCACTAGGTAGCTCAATCAAAGTGCGACATTTAGATTTTCGGCCTAAGAAATCGGTCACGAGCTAGATCTCGTCCAAGAGGTGGGTGCCTCAAGGGGGGACAAAAAGAACAACCGGACCTCATCCTTCAACCCTTCATGGGTATCTCTCTTCCTTATGGTGTTAGGAACACTTGACTTGGAGGATTTTCAGTTCCCTATTTGACAACTTCTATGGTTTTGACAATGTGAGAACCAAATAACGGGGAGTTATTTGGATGCCTCTCCCTGAAATCCTACCTAGACTAAAAAAATTCTTTTGGCACCTCCTGTGGAGGAAAAATTAGTGAGTTTTTAGAAAAAATTTAGATGTAATTGTTTTGAGAGGTTTGGAGTGTGAACCAATCTCGTTGAATTAAAATGGGAGTGGATAGTTTCTTCAAGAAAAGGGTGGGGTGTTTTCGGAATCCCTTTGGAGGAAACTTACTTTGACCTCCACATTTCAAGAAGAATCTATGTGAGTGATAAGTGACTTTTTTGTGTGAGTGAAAGTGTGACAATTTTTAGTGAATTAGGTGTATGTTAAGAACCTGAATAGATCTACAAATATAATCACCACAATTACTGAATACACAATAGATCCAAAAAGCAAGATAGAA
>JZKD02S1652982.1:467576-479978 GCA_000966675.3 Picea glauca
TTTGAGCATTGTAAGACATGTTTTTGAGCACTTTTTGAGCAATTAATAATAATGATCTATTGGAAGCTGGACCAGGAGATGTAGCCCATAAGAGGGGTGAACTCCTTTATCAATTTTTGTGCTTATGTGTTTATGTTCATTGATTATGCTGTTGTCTATGTGTAATTTTCATAAGTAATCCTTTAATTTATGTGTTTCAAATTGATCCTTTTGCTTTAAACACATAACATTCACTTGCAATAAGTTTTCAAGTTTTTCAAGACTTCTTCATTTTTAGATCAGAGTCCCTCGCCAATAGCTAAAGGCCCTGTCCCAGAAATGAGAGAAATTTTGAGGCATTCTTCATCCTTTAGCCTTGAGCATGAAATTCAAAAAATTAGAATCCCTATTCCCCTTTCAGAGCTAGTCAAACACAAAGTTTTAAAAAATCCCTCTCTAAACTGTTGAATTCTAAGCCATCTTTCCATTCCATAGACTCAGTAAATCTCCAAGATGAAAATCCAACAATCATCCTAGGTCCTATGATAGAAGATAGAGATGATTCATCCCCTCCCTTCTATACATCCATGAACATACATGATAAGGTGTTACATAATTTCTTGATGGACTTAGGAGCATCACATAGTCTCATGCCCAAAATTGTCATGGAAGAACTAGGATTAGAGATCACAAAGGCTTATCATGATTTGTATTATTTTGATTCAAGGAGGGTGCAATGTCTTGGGGTCATCAAAGATCTATTCGTGACCTTGTTTCAACTTCCCATGAAAAGTTTGGTCATGGATATTGTGGTGGTTGATGTTCCTCCCAAATTTGGCATGATTTTGTCAAGATATTGGATTAAAAGGCTTGGGGGAACCTTGCATATGGACCTCACATATTCTACCATTCCAGTCTTTGGAGGGAATCATAGAAGACTGTGTATAGAAGCTCAATTGGCCTATATTATTAGTGATGAATCTAACCCCCCCCAATCATATTATATTTTCACTTGACATCGAATTGGGGGCCATTTTGTTGTAGTTCACTAATGCTCCTAAGCCTGCTTTAAATCTCAAAAAAGAGTCCATGGTTTTTCATGAAGTTTCTTTCTCCACCACCTCTGTTTGGGAAATGTTTTTTGATGGAGCCTCCTCTAAGGATTTTGTTGTTCCTGGAGTGGTCTTTGTTTCACCAGCTCAGGAAGCCATATCTCTGTCATACAAACTGGAATTTGAAGATACCAATAATGTGGAAGAGTATGAAGCTCTTTTTTTGGGCTTAAGGGTTGCAAAAGACATGGGGATCAAGGAAATATCTGTGTTTGGAGATGCAAAATTGATTGTTAATCAAATTATAAATATGTATCAAGATAAGCATCCTAGGATTATAACCTATAGAAATGAAGTGTGGGACATGATTGACAGTTTTTTCTTTGCCTTCAACATTTCATTCATCTCGAGAGAAAAAAATATAGTGGTCGATTCTTTGGCTGCCTTGACAAATAATTTCAGAATCCCTCCACCACCTAAGCTCATGTATGATGTAGAAGTAAAATATAGACCCTCTATACCTAACAATGCCAAGCATTGGAAAGTTTTTGAGGATGATCTTGAAATTGAAATATTTCTGGAAACTGTTGAGGAGTTTTCAACATTGCATATTGATCAGGACCAGGATTTTGCAAATAGTCCCCATGCTAATGAGTTGTTTCATAAAATTGTTGATCATCACATTTTCCAGTTACCCAACAATCACATCCCCAAGGGACTAGTCCATTTAGAAATATTGTTTGACAGAAATGATGTAGAAATAAAGGGTAAAATATCAAATGATGATGTTGATGTGGCTGAGTGCAATATTGGCACAGAGAAGGACCCAAAATTTGTCAAATTGTCAAGCAGACTGTCAAGAGAGAAGAGGGCCGAGTATACTGAGCTATTAAAATAATTTTCTGATGTGTTTTCTTGGACCTATGAAGACCTCATAACATATGACACCAGTGTCATTGAACACAAGATCCCACTGAAGAAGGAAGCCAAACCATTTAGGAAGAAGTTGAGACAGATAAATCCTATGTTACTTCCTATTATGTGAAGGGAGGTGAAGAAGCTTTTGGATGCTCAGATTATTGTTCCTTTGAGATATTCTGAGTGAGTATCCAACTTGGTCCTAGTGAGAAAGAAGCATGGAGAAATCAGACTCTGTGTTGACTTCAGAAATATGAATAGGAGCTCTAGGAAGGACAATTACCTGCTGCCAAAGATGGAACACATATTGCAGAGGGTAACTAGTGCATCTAGGATTTCCATGATTGATGGATTTTATGGCTACAATCAAATCTATATCCTTCCTAAAGACAGAGAAAATACAACCTTCACCACTGCTTCAAGAACATTCATGTATGCCAAAAATCCCTTTGGATTGATGAACGTAGAAGTAACCTTTCAACGAGCCATGGACATCGCCTTCATTGGGGAGAAGGAAAAATTTGTGTTCATCTATCTAGATGATATAAAAATCTTTTCCAGATCTAATAAAGAACACCGTTGTCATCGGAGGAAATTCTTCTTGATATGCAGAAGGTTTTTCCTTTCCCTAAATCCTAAGAAATCATTCTTTGCCATGAAGGAGGGAAAGTTGCTAGGGCACATAGTATCAGTTGAGGGGGTCAGAATTGATTCAAACAGGGTTGAAGCTATTTAAATCTTTTCACTTCCCAGACCCAAGAAGGAAGTTTAGTCTTTCCTAGGTAAAATTAATTTTCTGAAAAGATTTGTTTCAAATTTTGTTGAATTGGTGAAGCATATCAAAGTCATGCTCAGAAAGGGAAATGAACTAAAATGGACTACTAATTCCAGATAATCCTTCAGCCATATCAAGAAGGCATTGGCTGAGGTACCTGTGCTTATCAGTCCTGATTATTCCAAGGATTTTCTGATTTTCTCTTTTGCTTCTTTTGATACGGTGGAAGTTGTTTTGTTGTAGAATAATGTTGAAGGGATGGAGCAGCTAATTTCATTTTTCACCCAGGCATTGAGAGATAGAGAGGTAAAATATGAAATCATGGAGAAACAAGCCTATGCCCTGATGAAATCTCTAAAATATTTTAGATTCTATGTTCTTCATTCAAAAATCATTGCATATGTTCCTTCAAAATATGTAAAGGACATTCTCATCCAATCTGACATAGATGGGAGAAGGAGAAAGTGGATTGCCAAGCTCCTTATATTTGACCTGGAAATAAAACCCATCACACTAGTCAAAGTACAAGGTTTAGCCAAGTTGTTGGCTAAATCTAATTGCAAAACTTTGGGGTTAACTTCATCAACACTTGCTCAAAAAGTCAGCAAGATGAGTTTTCTAATAAAAATCCACAGGATAGCCCTCCACTGGGAGAATGTACCTGGTACAAAGACATTATATTTTTCCTGCAAGAGTTGAGACCCCCTGATGGTATGGGAAGAAGCAAGGAAAGATATTTAAAGCTCAAAGAAATCAAGTATTGCCTCATTGACCAGGTCTTGTATTGGAAAGACCCTCTGGGTACTCTTCTGAGATGTATAGACCCATAGGAGGCCCAAAAAGTTATGTTTTATTTCCATGATAGTATGTGTGGAGAAAATCACTTTTGGAGAACCACCACCTACAAAATTCTCAGGGTTGGGTACTACTGACCCACTTTATTCACTAATGTCTGTGAAAAAATCAGATCTTGTATCAAATGTCAGAAATTCTCCAGAAAGCAACAGCTCAAATCTCTCCCATTGAATCTTGTGGCATCTTCAGGACCCTTTCAGCAGTGATGCCTATAATTCATTGGGGAAATTCATCCTACATCAAGTAGTCATCATAGGTGGATCTTAACTACCATATATTATTTCACCAAATCGATAGAAGTTATCCCCACAAGTAGTGCTTCTCATAAAGTGGTCATTGGTTTCCTGGAGAATATTATTGTAAGGTTTGGTTGTCCAAATAGAATCATGATTGATAATGTTGCATCCTTCAAGTCTGAAACATTGATCAAATTTTGTGAGCATTTCAAAATTTCATTGATCCACTCCACCCCCTACTATCCCCAAGGCAATGGACTTGAAGAATCCTCTAACAAAATCCTGATAAATATTATCAAAAGACTATTAGAGGACAACAAGAAAGCATGGAATTCAAATTGTAAATTTTCTCTGTGGGTTGATTGAGTGACAACAAAGAGGTCCTTGGGCATCTCTCCTTTCTAGCTCGTATATGGGACTTGAGTAGTTTTTCCTTCTCACCTTACCGTTCCTGTAGAAAAATTCTTTCAAGACTACCAAGGTGAGCCCAATGATATGATCAGGAGAGTGCAGTAGCTCATAGAAGTCTAGCAAACCAAATATCAGCTACTGGACAAAGTGCATAAACATCAAAAAAAGATCAAGCAAGCCTTTGACAGAAAGGCGAGAAAAGAGGATTTCCAGCTGGGAGATTTGGGGCTTAAATGGGATGCGCCCAAACAAGATAAAGGAAAGCATGGAAAACTTGAATCCCTTTGGATCAATCCCTTCAAAATTTATGAAATTTTTCCAAACAACACATACAGGCTGCAGAATTTGGAGGGTGATGAAGTTTTTGGTGGCCCTATAAATGGGAATTTTATGAAGAAGTTCTTTATTTGAGCCATAAGTTGCTCACATGTTTTGTAAATTTTTTATTTATTTTTATTGTTTCCAGTTTTATAAGTGACTCCATAGCCCAACAGTAAGGCATTGAAGCTATAGAAAGGTTCTTGGCTTCTCACAGGGAGCAAGCCATCCCCCATGGAGCCTAATGTTATCACATTAATTTGTAGAAGGGGAATTTTTTCCTAAGAAGTTGGTCCCTTGGCAAAGGATTCAAAGAAAATGGGAAAAAAACCTACAAATCAGCTTATATCCTAAGTCGGAGGTGCATTGTGACCTTTTGGAATGATGTGATAAGATGCATGCAAATATGGGAGGTCAAGATGGGTGTGCCTCATATCGACGGTCATTGATCATATTGGAACTTCAACATGTGCACGGGATAATTTTTGTAGGGTGGGTCGGGAACAAAACCATGGTTTCTTAAAGGTGCTACATGTCATCCAGAGACACACATCAACCCAAAAGAAGGGAAGTTTCAAAGCGCTTTTCTCAGCCCTAATATGCGCACATGCTTATTATGTCCTATCCTAGGTTGAAAATTGGTCACTCCCTCCACCTCTCTTCTACTCATTTGTCCCATCAGCACCTCTCCTCTTCTCATATCCAACCACATGGTCCATATTTCCCCACATCATCTCCGTCCTAGTCACCTCATCTCTTGCTCGTGTGGCCCCCACGTTGTCCACATGGCCATCTCCTGTCCACCATTTCATTCCTAGTGCACCAATCACCTCCTCAAATACCATTTCCTATAGGTGCACAGGTGACTTGAGACTTCCCTAATACCAATGATGAAGTTATTGAGGTTGGTTGGTGGTGGTTGAATGTCGTTTCTACCATAAATAGAGAACATAGGAAACGACTATCAGCTAGTCAACGCATCAATGGGTCTGTTCTAAATCCCACTTGCGTCTGATGGAAGTTCACATCTGGTCAGAGACTACATGCACAGTTGGACAGGAGGCATTCAGACGTAATTCCTTCAATGCAGCTACTTGAATTATTCTTCTATGATTTTGTTTGAGTATAAATACTCAGTTTTGATATTTTGTAAGTGTCGATGGTTTAGCTAGGCTCCCATATTGTAAAGTTTTAATTGAGCTCTGGTTATTCTAATTATGTATCTATATCTGAGACTTCTTGTTTAATTTAAGTCAACTTCTTTTCATATCTCTACAAATGGATGTGTTAGAACACTCAAGCATGGAGGATCCAGTCGAGGGTAATTATGTTCTTGTGATGTAGGTTTGATCATAATTAACTGTGACCAATTTTAATCCTTTCTCTATGTCTATTTCCTTCCAACACTGAATGAACTGGGTATGGATGATCCATTCGGGCAGTTTTTATCTAATTGTTATGTATGTTTGATTTCATTTCATGATAATTGCATTCAGTTCCTTGAAGCACTAAGACAGAAGATCTTGTCTTCTGAGTTTTTCTCTCCTTGGCTACTGGAAGACCAAATGTCCATAGCAGACCACTTCATGATCCTTAATTTCTTCCCCCTACTCACCACTATGCTGCAAATTACTGACTAAAGTTATATCAAGACCTCACTTGCCTATACATACCAACCCAATTTTCTGAGTTAAAGCAATATAATCTTGAGACTGTATCCATTAGACCACTCTTTAAAACTATTCACTATGATATACAGACTAATGGGTATTGGGCTTACCTCTACAACAATCTAGAGGTGACTTCCAATGATAACACTCCCTATGCTCCACCAATTATACTTTTGCATGACGTGAATATTTAACGCACATGAACTACATACCAAAATTGCACGTGCACCAAAACAATTGATTTGTTCTTTGCCAATAATCAAAGCATACACCTTGCACACCAATATTATGCATGCACCAAAAGCTCTGCACCATGCAATTTCAAGTTTTAGTGTGCTCACCCATGCACCACTATTATGTGTGTGCCACTAATTATGCACCATGTAGTGAAAACAATTTAGTGCCCTCACCTGTGCACCATCATTTTTCCGCGCATCACCAACTATGCACTGTATAGAGCCAAATTTTAGTGTGCACACCCATGCACCATTATTTTTCCACGCATCACTATCTTTCATTGTGCAACATCAAATTTTAGTGTGCACATCCGTGCACGATTATTTTTCCACGCTTAGCTGGTTTTTCCATAAAAAACCTTTGTTGCAAAAATTGGGGCTTTTTCCTAATTTCTCCCAATTTTGTCCTGGGCACCATGGCCACTCTGTAAAATAAAAAAAATTGGCCATCTACACACTCAAAATTTCCCCATTAGAAATTTACATTGCTTAAATTTAATTTCTGGCTCGATTCTTCACATTACCCATGAGATTTCTCTCAATTTTACTTTAATAATTTAATCAACAAGTTAGAGACCTACTCCAGAAATTAATTCTCTGCATATTTTTTCTTGAACATTCTTCTAGCGTGGCCCATTAGGCTCAGGTTTTAGGACTAGGCTCTGATACCACTTTGTAATGTCTCCATTACCAACAACTCAACAAAATTGCTTTGATACCACATTGTAGCATTCCCAACCATCTGTTGGGTTATGCCACTTAAAATTTCAAACTCTAATACTAATGTAAATCATAAAAACACTTTGCAAATGAACATATTCATACACAATAATAACAAAAATATGAATTCAACATACACAGGAAAAACCCCTGAAAAAAAATGAAAAAATATTAACGCAACACCTGAATTAACACACAATTAAATTATTGAAATGTAATGCATTTGAATACAGTTGAGCGGAATAACAATAATAATTTATAAACACCATTATCACAGAGATTCCATAGCAAAAGACACATAATTATACACACAGTAAACAAAACAAGCACATGAAAGACACTTATCTCATGAAATAAACACCAACTACATGTAGAACTTCAACATTCCTCCTAGCCATAGACTACACTACTCATAATCTTAGCAGTGGGTCACCCCCGACCTGGGGCTAAACTCTACTAGGGCATAGGAAATATTAAGATAGTCTAAGGTCTAATAATCTACAAAATTTCTCAATCCAAGGTGCCCAACTTCTAAAAATAGCCTACAGTCTCTCATTCCCCACATGTTTCCCACCCCAGCAACTGTTCCCCTTCTCTTCTCAAAAGTATATCTTCTTCCCCACTTCCCTTCCGGGGCTTCAACAAAAGTCTAGACAGGAAGTCTCATAACCCTGTAGCTATTTCCTAGTGCACCAAGGAACAATTCCAAGTAGTTTATCACCTAGAGAAACTACTCATGGGCCTAACAACCTACCTCTATGCACTTTCAAGTCATTAGAACACACTTCCCCAGGTGCACACATCACTATGACTTGTATTCCCCTATATTGAAAATAAATCTATGTGCACTTACCCAGGTGCACACAACACCAAAACCAGGTTCCAACAACTCACTGGCTTATATGCATATTTACATTTACAATTGGTACCAAAGGCTCACCAACCTATGTGCTCATTTACATTTATATGTACAATTGGGGTTTGTCCTAGGGGTATTACACATTTTATAATTTTCATTTGTGTATAAGATAGTGGATATAATTGCTTTCTTATGGCCTTAGTAAACTTATCCTATGAAGAGATTACTTTACCCTTTTGAACAAGATCAACTTGTGTCTTACTCTCCAACCATATTAAGTTTGTTCCACTTAGTCGAAGAGTAGCTAAGTGTATCTTTGCAGCATCATCCACGATATTTTGAACCCTGCAATATACCTCTATTTCCTTTGTCCAATTTTCCAATTTCTCAGCATTTAATTCTCCATCAGAGATTGACAATTTGAGCTTAGCATCCAATTTTAATAAAGGAATATTGTGATCAAAATTCTTAGAGGAATTATTTTCACGAGAAGAATGTTTACTTCCTTCATAAGAACATGATGATCACAATGATGGTGAGGGGGGTTATGAAGGTCCACCTTCATCACCTCCTCCTTCCTCTTTGACAGGTTCAACTTTCTCTGGTGTGCCTTCCTCGGATTTATTTTGATCCTCGTACATTTCTTCCACCATGGATTTCATTAAATTAAAAGACTTGAAGAAATCATCTTCGGAGTTATAAGAACCCAAATTTCTCAACGAAGTAATTTATCTTTGACGAGTAAAACTTCTTGAACCAATCTAAGGATTGTAATGAGAAAGTTTTATTTCTCCTCGCTTGGATTTGGACCTTGTAACCATTCACTTGAAAACACTTTTCAAACCTCTCTCTGATACCAACTTGATCCAAAAAATCCTTAGATGCTTATTAACATTTAAAACATAATAACATCTACTTGATCTTCGAAATAAAAATGATCGCTTCATTGTTTTCAATTTACATGTGAATTAACTTATCTATCCAAATACACTTTAATGATAAACAACTTGCAACTAACTCAACATAAATAGAACAAAAATATTGAAATCACATACACAACTTTGATAGTGGAGTTCACGCAATTTGGGTTATGTCTTAGGGTCCGCTTCCAATAGAGACCTATTTATTAATGCTCAAATGATTTTTTTTATGATGACCTTTTGGCATGTTTCTCAAACTAAAAAACAGATTACACCATTGAATTTCTTGCAAAATTTTGATAAAAATGAGTATAAAGTTCATAAAAGTTTGTGTTGGAATCCTGCGACACATATTACAATGCATACCCTCAGGAATGAACTTCAAGACACCATACTCTAAAATTATGAGTCCCCTTTTCTTGGTTCTTGCTCTAATTAAATAGGGTGAAGATCCTTAACCTCCATCCACAATTATTTTCAACCATTTAATTTATTTCTGGGGAATCCTGTGAAAAGAGGTACACGTGGCATAATGGTTAAATCATTGGAGTGTTATATTGTGGGTCATGGGTTTTATCACCTACAAACTATCTACAACATTGCACATAATGGTTGAAGAAATACATCAATGCTAACAACAATTAGTACACCTACAACACCAAAATCCATAAAAAAGGCACAAAACTATATACTTGATTAAAAAATTAAAGTGCACAAATTCACTAAAGGAAGCATGTGCACTGTGTGCAAAATCCACAGGCTAACACAACCCTAAGAGCACATTGTGCGTAGAATTTGCAAAATGCGTGACTGTCTACAAGAAAAATTGTTCACTTCTTGTGAACGATGCATTTATAAATCTTGTCTGCCTCTCAACCACTTCCAGTCCGGCGCCCAACACGATTCAACACTAAGATCTGAGCGAAATCTATCTTCGAGGCTGGCCAAGTGATCTGAAAATGATAAAGGCTTGTATTCTTGAAAATATTTACAAGTTTTAATTCAAGTGTGCTTATGAAAAATGATCAATTTGCAAACACAATTTTTATAGAAATTACACATTCAAGATGCAGATAATAAGCAACAAATAACAGTGAACAGTAAACACATAAAACATCAAATGATAAAGGAGTTCACCCCTCTCTTGGGCTACATCTCCTGGTCTAGCTTCCAATGGATATTTTATATTATTTTCTCAAAGTGATAAAATATGTGCTTTACAATGCTCAAAATGCTAAATAGATGGCTCCAATGGCTTCAGAATGTCCAAAAACCCCTAGTTGGGCTTTTTCGACACCTGATTTGGCCAAAAATTAAATAAGATAGGCTTCCTAAAATTTCCCCTTCAAACTTGTTGTTTCTCGATCGCCAAATTGCACCTCTGTGTGTCCAACCTAGCCCTCGCGCTCATTTTTGTGCTAAAACCTACCACCGAGATCATAACTGAAAAACTGTGCAAACTGTAGGATGGTTAGGGAACCTAGCCCCCTAACCGCAAGTTGTTGGGCATATGGGTCATATGACCGCACCTCCGCACATAAAAGGGGATAAACTCTAAATCGTAGGGATAAGCGTCAAGTGTCCAGGTGCGTGGGGTTGTGACTCCAATTGAAATGCATGCATGAGTGGTCATATGGTTATACGTATGTGAATGGGGGTTGGGGCTTAGCCCCAGCCCTATCCACACCCAAACTATAATATAAATCAAATTTAAATAAATTTGAAACCATATATATGTTAAGAACTAATGGTGGGCACGTCGGTTGGGTGGCCCTTCCCAAAGCTATACCCCTACCCAGAGGTCGTAGGATCGAGTCCTGCAGACTCCACAAATTTTACCCATTGACCAGGTGACACATGGTATCCCTTGCTTGGGCCACATGTCACTAATTCGTTTACCACAAATATGCCACATGTCAGATGCTAATTCATCCACATGACTACCACTCAACACCTGCCACATGTCGTATGGTCCTGCCAACTCAGCATTTTCCACGTCAGGGTATGACCCTGCCACATCAGCAACTGTACGGACTGTATGGACTGTACAGTCAACAAATTTTTTTTGCATGTTTGACAATTTGAACAGAACGCGATATCTCATTCATCTGATGTTCGTTTGAACCCATTCGAGTTGCGTTGGGTTCGTGACAACGAGACCTATGCACCCTTTTGAATTGAAGCAATTCTGAGCACTTTGAATTTTGAGCAAAATTTGATCCCCTGGATCACACCTCCCCATTGGAAAGATTTTGGACCTCCAAAAGGCTATTTTTTAGTCTATATAAAGATGAGGGTATAGTTCCCTCACCTTTCCAACCTCAATCCACTTGGCTTTTCTTGGATGTGTGTCTTTAAGACCAATTCAAAGATATTCCACATTTCCTTGTTTTGAAGTTCTCATTCTCTTGTCAAGGATTGTGTCTTCATGCAATTCTGTAATATATTCAAGGGAGAAATCATCTATAGAAGGAATCTGAACATGTTCTCCTTGATCATCTATCAAAGGAGGCTCATACAATTTCAAATTCTCAACATTAACAACTACATACATTTGCATATAAGGAGGAAAATCCAAACAGAAGGCATTGTTACCAATCTTGTCAAGAATCTTGAAAGGACCATATCTAATTGGTTTCAGGTTTTTACCTTCTCCTTTAAACCTCTCCTTACTAATGTAAATGCAAGCTTCATCTCCAACTTGGAAACTGTGATCAACACGATGCTTTTCATGTCTTGTCTTGTACTTGGCTTAACTCTTTTCCAACTGCTCTTGCACCATTTGATGTATCGACTGAATTTGTTCAATGAACTTTTATGCCCTATCAATGCCATATTGACCATCAATAGAAATATCCTTCCCAAAGATAAACTCTAAAGGATATTTGGGCAAATAGCCAAAACATGCTTCAAATGGTGATGTTTGAGTTGAAGAGTGCTTAGCTCAATTGTAAGCATGTTGAATGTAGTGTAAATGCTCATCCCAAAGTTTAGGATGCTTGTTGCAATAACCACAAAGAATATGCACCATTTTTCTATTGACCACTTATGTTTGACCATCAGTTCGCGGATGAAAAGATGTGCTCTTTTTTAGATTGGTGTCCATGTTTGCCCATAAACTCGACCAAAAGTTTCCAATAAATCGAGAATCTCGATCAGAAATAATGGATTTAGGCAATCCAAAATGTACCCAAACATGCTGAAAGAACATTTGTGTCGTTTGCTCAGTTGTAACCTACTTCTTACAAGGAATCAAAATACACATTTTTCTAAATCGATCAACCACAACATAAAGATAATCATGATTTCTTTTAGACATAGGTAGACCTCCTACAAAGTCCATGGAAATACTTTCCCAAGGACAAGAAGGAACCGGAAGTGGAGTATACAAACCCAACTTTCTGTTGCTAGGTTTGCTTGTGGCACATAACAAACATACTCGAACATATCTTG
>JZKD02S1652982.1:495789-524579 GCA_000966675.3 Picea glauca
GTTGTGTTTTATTGTATGATTCCTTGATCACATACATAGGTTTATATTGAGTTTATGTTATCGCTATCACTTTGGTTGGTTTGTGTTGTTTTGATCTTGACTACACAAGAGCACTAGAGCGAAGCGGGAGAAACAAAGACTATAGGAAGAGATCATAAGGTATGTCCATGATTCTTGCCTCTTAGTAGATTCAATATTTAAAACTTAAGAAAAGCGTCTTATTCTGTTTTGCTTTGTTCTAGATCCAGGTGGATCTAGGGAGATCATTTTGTGTCCGCACTTACGGATTAATCCTAAAAGAATGTGTTGTACGGTCCTACCAACTCAGCATCTGCCATGTCAGCGTATGACCCTACCAGATCAGCAACTGTACAAACTGTACGGACTGTATAGTCAACAATTTGTTTTTGCATGTTTGACAATTTGAACAAAATGTGATATCTCACTCATCCGACGTCCATTTGAACATGTTTAAGTTGCGTTGGGTTCGTGACGACAAGACCTACGTACCTATTTGATTTGAAGAAATTACGAGCACTTTGAATTTTGAGCAAAATTTGATCCCCTGGATCATCAAAGGCTAGGAAGTGCCCTAAAAGGCCCCTTGTTCACACTATGAACTAGTTGTATATTGCCATGAATGGCCACTATAAATATGTGCCATGGGTGTGCAAGAAAAATAATAACTTCAAGGTATTGTTATGCTGCAAGAATTCTTCTTGGAGAATCTTCTTTTCTCTTTGAATCATTAAAGCACTATAGCAAGGGCCATTCCACTCACCTCTTGTGAGAATTGGCATTGTATTTCTTCACCATTGTTACTTCCCATTTCATGTGGAGAAGAGATCTCTATTAGGGTACTCAATATCCCTCCCAAGGAGGAAGAGGGGATTCATAAGTCCCTTGATTTCTCTATGGTGCTAGCCTATCAATATATAGATCCATTGGTAGCTATATGTTTGTCAAAAAAAAATTCATGGTTCTAGTTCTTGCAATATTCTCTAACACTTATTTCTCCTTTTTTTTAGCTTTATTTCCTTATTTCATGTGTATTTGGTTATCTAATAAACTCACAAACCTTTGTCTTGTTTAGATGACTTAACTAGGCAAGTAAGTGTTGTGTTTTTGCTCACCCATGTGACAAAATGGACACAACAGATTGGTGACCATACTGGGGAATGTGAATCAAATTCCTCCATATTTAATTCTTGAGAACACTTCTTTCTAATTGTTTGGATATGCAGGTACCAAAACTGGCCTAATCCAGTCTTCCAAAGTTAGAATTCACAACCAAAGAAAAAGAATTTCACTTTGAAATTTATTTCCTAACACGTGACAGAAATGCATGGATTTCAAGGAACACATACGCACACTCTATGCTCTGTGTGCATGACAACCTTCATAAATTCATGCATTGTGTGCATTATACACCTTTAGTGCGACTATCAGAACTACAACCCACAGATAAGTTCAATTTTTTCAAATTGTAAGGGTTTTTATGAGTGGTTTGAGGTCCCCTTGCCTTCATATTTAAGTTTCGAACACTTTGTAAAGAAATAACACTTCACTTAGAGTCTTTTATTGTGAGGAAGGTTAGCTAACATAAGCACATAGGGGTAAAAAGAATCACAATTATTTGTTGCCACATGGATAGCTCATTTGGAATTTAAAATTTTGAGTTGAAGTCATTTCTTTTTCAAACACAATCAACTAATTTTGGACTAGAAATCAATTTTAACCCTCAAGTATGCTCTTCCCTTGCACCCAAGTGTGATCTCAAGAATCATAAAAGGTGGTTGAAAGGAAATTTCATCTCCCTTGAAAAATCATTAGGAGAGGACAAAACCGCCCTAGGGTACCTCTATGTTTTGGAAATCATCTTAAAGATTTGTAAGGGCCCATACATGCCCACATGTTTGCAATATTAGGATAGTTTCTAAAATATTTCTTAGTATAGACAACACTCTAGGAAAGTTTACAAGATCAAGTAACGGTCCCATACATGCCCACATGTCTAGAATCCTAGGATATTTTCAAAATCTTTTTTAGTTTAGACAACATTCTAGGGAGTTTAAAGGATCAAGTAAAGACCCATATGTCCACATTTCTAGTTATTTAGGGCTTTAAATATTTTGCAAGGTTGTACCAAATAAACATAGTAAGCTAAGTAAGAAGATTTGTAAGGACCACATGAAGTCCATATACTGCAATCTTACACTTAACTTATTAAAAATATGTTTCACACTTTTCACTTTCTTTCACACAAAGCCACTCATAAAACACATAATTTATATTATAATAGTGGAGGTCGAAGTAAGATTTCTTTTTTAAGTACCCACAAAGTACTTCAAAGGAATTCTGAAAGATTAGACTACTTCTTTGGAAATTATCCACACCAATTTAATTCAATCGAGATTGGTCCATGACCCCAATCTCTCAGCCCACTCCATCTAAATTGTTTTCTAAAGACTGCACTAAATTTTCATCCACAAAAGGTGCTTAAAGAATTTTTTTAGTCTAGGTAAGATCTTGGGGATAGGCATCCAAACCCCCCCCCCCCGTTATCAGGTGCTCACNCACATTTTGAAAACAATAGAAGTTGAGAATAGGGATCCGTCAAATCCTCCAAGTCAATTGTTCCTATACCATAAGGCAGGGAGATACTTGTGAAGAGCCAAAGGTCGATGTTGAATTGTTCGGTGCATCCCTCCTTGAGTCACCCAACCCAAGTGAGGGCATCTAGCCCGTGACCTATTTTTTCGTTCAAAAATCTAAATGTTTCACTTTGACCGAGGTACTTAGTGGCCAAACTTATGATATCTACCCAGGTGGCGGTTGTGGGTTGCAATCGCACCTTGGTCATATTTTGTGTGGCTATTGGGAAATATCACCATCTCTTTCAGGATATGCACCCTCTACCCCTCATTATAACTGACTACTTCACAATTCACTAGTTCCTCTTTTGGTGGCTTCAGACCCCATTTTTGAGTGCTATTGGAAGGCCCAGTGCTAAATTGAGAGGAATGACGATAGGTCTTTTATGACACGAGCATTTATTTTTGTTTTTCCTCCATGTGAACAAAATCCACCTATCCACATGATTGTTTATTTTACACTTTATTTATGTATGATGTTCGTTTGATTACATTCAATTATCATTTATACTATTTTGTGAAGGTCAAAAATACAAAAAATCTCTTGTTCATTTATTTCTCTCTTGTTACCATTTTCACAAATTCACTTTGCTAGTCAGAACCATAGGAAAACCACATAATCCTCTTCTTTCTAGATGCTTGAAGAATCCCCCTTCTATTCTAGGAGGAGTCCCTAGTCTCACCAACTCACTGGATCCACCATATCACACCCTAGTGAGTTCTACTATCTTAGGATTGACTTTAATTGGTTCCACTTTGCTTGGGTCAAATACCCAAGGCAATCCATCTATTGGTTCTCCTTCACAAGGAAGCAGGGGAAAAACTTCTTCTCAAGGGAGAAGTACAAACCCATCAAATCCCTCTCAAGGGACAAGTCCAATACCTACACACACAATTTCTACAACTAATCCTCCACAAAATCCCCCTTTTCCATAATTGGCATCCCTCAACATTCTTGATTTAACCAAACTCACGAATGACCCCAATTTACATGATGCCACTTGGCCCAATATGCCTACCAAATTTCCTTCAGACATTCTGAAGTTCGAAGTAAAACCAAGGGAAGATCTTGCCAACCGTTTTATGACCTTCAACTTATGGTGCTCTTCAAAAAACATCATGGATGATTCCATTTGCTTGTGGTTATTTCAAAGAACTCTCATTGGTTCATTAGCCAAATGGTATGTGGACGCAAAACCAAGGTCCCATGTGACCTTTGAATCATTGGCCAAAGCCTTTTTGTTCTTTTTCCAATTGTCATTTCGTCATGACACTGGTTTGGAACTTCTCTCCGATTTCAAACAAACCGCTTCCATCCATATTGCCGACCACATCCATGAATGGCGTTGGAGACATAGTTTGTGTAAAGCAGAAACCACCAAAGAACAATGTCTCAATTGGTTTCTTAAATCACTTATCCCTATGATTTCCAAGGGTGTAGCATCCACTTTCCCTCAATCAGAAGAGGAATCCATTAACAAGGCCCAACAATTTCACCTCATATATTCTCAGTCAGGTTAATTGTACATAGTATTTCCTCATGCACCCAGACCCATACTATTTGGATAGGAAAAAACTGGGATGTCCCACGTTGTGGATGGGTTGATTGGTTCTAAGACACATATGAATCCTTACAACCACCCATAACCTAATTATGGTGAAAATAAGTATCCTCAACCATATGAAGGGGCATATTATTACCCTCCTCCCACTCACCAATAGCCATATCTTTTTGTTCCCCCTCATTCATTGGGGGGACCCCCACCGGTACCCTAGATGCATCCAACCTCTCAATCTAGTATGGGTCCACCCCCAACCCCCGAATATAACCCCAACGGTAGTGGAATTACTTCAACTTCCTATACACCATATGGATCATCTCCACAAAATAATCCATATTTTCCATTCCCCAGTCCTCCCCAATCGGTTTCTCCTCCACCAGGACAACCACATGTTAGTGTTAACTTTGTTCAACCCTCTCCCATTCAACAAGTTCATGCTTTTGAACAATTCAATATGAAAAATCTAGCTCATCGGCCGAATAATACCAATAATAAAGGAAAAAATTGAAACAATAACAACCCAGGGCCAGGAAGAAATAGCCCCCAATAAAACCATCCCACTAGAGGAAACCATAATCAAGGAAAAAAAATCCCCCGAGGGGGAAGCAATAACAATCAACCATGAAAAGGGAAGAACAATAACCTCATGACTAACTTCCCTTGCACTCTATGTGGTGATTATGGACAGTATACTCACAATTGTCCCCAAATTATCAATTATAAATAGATGAAAGAATCCATGAACACACAGCGCCCCCTGACATCACCTTCCCCTCAAAAGGCCCCACAACATTATTTGCAAATACAACCTCCAACAATTTTACAAAACCATATTCCAAACCAAGGTTTTATGAATACCCAACAAGAGATAATCTCGGCCCCACCACAAATGGGGAAATATCAAAGCCTAGGTCCCAATCAACCCGAAAATTCATTCGATCACAATATCCTCCATACCAGCGAGGAATAGATTCTTCTGCAAACATGCAACCATCAATACAGCCTACCTTCTAACTGTACCCCAACCACCTCAGAAGAAGGTCCCACTACAATCGGACAACCATTGACAATTCCCTACCCTAACACTGAACCAAACCCCCATGTACCCTACATGCCTTTATGACAAAATGTACATAACCCTCATGATAGGGTCGATCATAATTACAGTTTGGTCGATGATTTAGCACAATCCTCTGTATCCATGTTTGTGTTGGAGGTCCTCCAAACCTGTCCATCTCAATGCAAATCCTTTCTTTCCGACTTGGGGGCAGTCGACCCAGCTGATAGTCGAATTCATCAGTGCATTATCGGTGAAGGTGCATCCACATGCATTATGTCCAAAGTAGTATGTGTTGGGTTCTAAAGATGTCTTAAAATATAGCCTCTATGCATCATCCAAATGTAGGCGCTGGCATAAGTGTTTTACTTGTTGCCTACGTAGGTTCTTACCTTCCGTTTTCAATACCCTTCCTCCAGAGATGCAACCCTTGCAAAGGGACAACAATCGTAACAAAAGGAACAACAATCATTCCATTCAAATGAAATAAAAAGGAACAACAATCATGACAAGGGAACGATAGTCGTTATATTGGGCTGAACTAATGTTGTGTTAATTGAGTTGTAGTACTTTCCCAACTATCTAATTTGTCAACTTGGGGTTTGTAAACTAACGAAGCACACACAAAGTATACGAAAGATTGAAGTGCGACTAATCTAATCTAATGTTTAAGCTACAAATGAAATTGAATCATTAATCTAACACACGACTGAAATAGAATCATTAATCTAACACATGACTGAATTAGAATCATTAATCTAGCACATGATTGAAATAGAATCATTAATCTAACAGATGACTAAATTGCATTAATCTAGTTGCGTAAATGAAATTAATCTAGGAATGGAAAATTGTGTGAAGGAAATTAATCTAGAAATGGAGAACTACATGAAGGAAAAGAAGATACAACAAATGAAGAGTTAAATGGCACAACACATGAGAGCTCTCACCAATGAGGCAATCTTACATTCAATAATCAAATCAATCTTCATAACAGAATAATGAAAGCATGAAAACCAAAACCATGAATCAAAGCTAAGAATCCCTTTCTCTTTCAAATCCTAATGACTACTCTAATTCTCTATTTACAACTGAAATATCATGAAGAGAGAGCACTCTCTTTTATACATGAGAGCCTTGAAGATAAGATAACCATTTCATTATTACAGATCCACTTTTCTCTCAACCTATTTCCCATTATTACAAAATATAATCCCTTCAAATCCTCACACATATCTCTCATATATCTTGGATAAGATATTCCAACCAAATCTCCATGATCTTCTCCTTGGAATGGGCTTGAATTATCCCCTCAAATCTTGAAATGGTGGAGGAATTATTCAAGAAGTCCTTTTGAATTAATCCTTCTCATATTTCTACACATTACAAAGCTCACACATATTTGAGATATATATGAAAACATGTTGATTTTCTAACATTTAATCACAAATTCCTTTTAAATACTAAAATGAATAAAGTGGAGAACAATAAGGTGAAATCCAATTATATTTATGGAAATGATGTCATGAAAGGTTAATGGAGCGATGAAATGTGAAGAATGATGAAGGGAAAGGTGGATGAAAATTGGACATTTCTGAGCCCCAACATACCCCCTAACTTAACTTGTTGCATGTCCTCATGCAACCATGCATGAATCTTCTCAAGAAATTTTGGCATCTAAATGTTGGCTTTGAGTGATGATAATGAATGTTTTCCAGGATGGGATTTACATGAGTAACAACTGTCATTTTCTTATGGTTGGTTCTTGAGTGACAACCATGAATATAAATAATGTTGGTTCTTGTGTTTACAACATTCATTTCGTTATTTTTTCTCTTGTTGTTATGATAATAATTTTCCCATATTTTTACTGGAAAATATATGCTATCAATGTGCATAAGGAAGCATAACTGAGTATAAGAAAGCCCTTTTATTTGTATATTTGTGAATCATGCCAATATGTATATCAGTTCTTATGAAGTAAAGTGCAACAAAGTATCATTGGAAAAGATATGTTGGAAAATAAATGTTCATAATTGGTAAATGAGATGAAAAATGGAATGATGGTAGTGGAAAAGTGGAGTGATGATAGTGAATAAAGTCCCCTACCCCCAAACTTAACTTGTTGTATGTCCTCATGCAATGTGGCATAAGCCATAGAAGTGAAAAGGAAAGGGAACTGGATGAGGGAATTTTCCAAATTATTCATTGCTAGCAGTTCAGGAATTACATGATTAAAGTTTAGAAAATAACATACCTCCACTTACCCAAAATGTTGATGAACTATGCAAGAGGAATACGGCTGATGTGGCTAGTGGAGCATGGAATATGTCACTGCTACAGGATCATGTGAAAAGTGATGGTTGTTGTAGTTGTGACTGCTGTCGGCTGGATCAGAGAATGTGAAGTGGAGGAATCTAAAGTGTTGTTGAATGAATCATGGAAAAGACAAAGTATGAAAGTGGAACTATGGTAGTCTCATATGACAAAGTTCATGCTGCTGTAACTTTCGATAGAGTCATAAAAAATGTATAGCCTGTACCCGCTGCGAAACCTAATGGTACAATTCTAATCATGCGAATGACTGTGTTGATGTTGAGCATGAAAATAAGTGATTGGATTACCGGCCGTTGATGAATTTCGCTAACCAATGCGAGGCAAACTCACCATTGATGTCAATGAGTTCCAAGGTACCAGAGTACATCTTGCGAAGTGAGAATGAATGGGTTGATGTTGAGCCACTTGCAAGATCTGACGATCAAGGGACATTGATGTAATTGTTGACAGTCCTCTAGGTACTCAAAAATGGACTCTAGTCTATATCCCAGATAAGGTGTTGAGGCAGATGGAGAAAGACTTGTTGAAAGGTGGGCCTTAAGGAATCCCACATCAGTCAACATGAGTTCAGATAAAAAGAGTGATAGGACTATAAATGAAAATAGCTCAGTAGTAATAGTGTGTATGGCAAGGTAATGTAGTCATGGAAAGGGAGCTGGAGAGTTTTATTGACAAGGAAAAATTAACTGAAAAAGCTAAAGAGATGTATGTGACTCAGAAAGATAGGCATGTGTGAAGTCATGAAGGATAATTCAATGGAAGATGGGCTTCAACATAGGGATGAACAATATGCTTTGAAGGAGAAATGGAGGAATACATTCATGACGCAAATGGGTTTATGAAAAGGTTTTTGTGTAACAACAAACGTCATGATGTTTATGATGAGTAACAAATCCTTCAAGAAGTCAAGAAAGCCTGTCTTTATTTTCAAAAGTTTTTTGATTTTTGAAAATCACCTCTGCAAGAAATTCGATTGTATTTGAACTTGAAAAATGTTAGCACTAATCTGCAGAAAATAGTGTGAGAATATCGAAAACATAAAGTGCAGAAATTAATACTAATGCTATCAACCAAATGAAAAAAAGAAATGTGTTTTTACCGATTGGTGATAGCGCATTTTTGACAATCCTCTTCATGAATACCTGGTGAAGTGACTTCACAATAATTTTAGCATAACAAGATAAAAACATGATTCTAATGATGTTTTCAGGAAATATGAAAATCCATTTGCAATTTTTTATTTTTAGAATGTTTGAATTGATTTTTTATTATTATTATAAATGTGATTATTCCTAAATAAACTAGAAAAATAAAAATAAAAAAGTTAAGTAAACTAGAAAGATTTTGTTTTAAAGTTTTATTTATTTATTGTTATATCTATTATTTATTATTTATTATTATTTTTAAATTGTAGCAGATCATGCTTAGGTGTCAGATGTGCATTGACCTGGGTTATGGATTTGCCCAAAAATGGGTTAATCCCAAAAATGGTGGGTGCAAGATTTGAAATCACAAATTTACAGCAACAACTCCAATGCATCACCAATAGACCATGCAAGTTTATTGTGACATGCAATGGGAATTTAATTTGGCAGATTATGGAAGAAGAATGTGGCTAAAACAGTGGTGCGGATCCCACAACCTCCACCCAACAAATCGGATCTCTCGGCCAAGTTCTATTATTGTGATATGAATTGCATTCAAATTTTTTTTTTATTGTTATTGTTTTTGTTGCAAGCTGCTACAACAAACTTCAGAGACGATTTTCTCACAAACTGTACATTGGAGTTGGATGGAATTTTGCGGTCAGGTTCCTATGGTCCCAATACTTCTGGACACCAAAACTCAGAGAAATCCGATGCACGGATCCCAAGATATAAGAGAAATAGCTGGAAGTGATGATGTAGATTTTATCAAAAACCGTGTATTGGATTTGGATGAATTTTTGTGGGAAGGTTCCTATGGTCCCAATACATATGCACGTCAAAAATCAGAACCATCTAATCCACATATCTCGAGATATAAGAGAAATGGTTGAAGGTGACTATATTGATTTTCTCAAAAACCGTGTACTAAGTTGTCCTGAAATTTACTGGGCTTTTGTATCATAACATAATGCACTTCCTATCCAAAAATCATAAGAACCCAGATCCCAGTTTGTGAGATATCTTTAGTTCAATTTCTGCATTTTTTTATTTTTTTTAAGATTTTGTTTTTATTTGCATTCTAAATTAAAAACTAAAAATAAATGAAATTAGAAAACTAGCAACATTTTTTCAATTTTTGTTTTAATTTTGTATTATTCCTAGATTTAAAAGAGAAATTTAAACAATTAAATAAATAAATTTGTTTAGCAAATGGAGATATATAATTTGAAATTGAAGACGAACAATTGGATTGGGCATTTTTCATTATCAACAATTTATCATTCTTGAAACTTCATAGTCACCCTACTTTCTGATCCTCGCAATCATACGAAGCACGAAGGAGAGCATACTTATTCTAGCAAAAAAAACTTGAAAATAAAACCCTACCTACATTATGCTAATTAGAAATGAGAAATTAGTTACGTGTAATCAAACAACCAATGTAGCCATGCACGCAATAGTAACAAAAAAATGTTATCTTTCAATTTAGCAATTGACAGTCGGGAATATTTATGAATGTGTGAAATTAGTGGTTGAAACTATAAATTAAAAAAAGAAAAAGAAAAACTAAATGAATCTAACCTAGTACTTGCTTGAAATCAACGTTTGACCAGGCCTTCATAGGTATAATTTGTCTTATTCATATCATGTTGCATCTCCTCATTGTCCTCCTCACCCTCTTGTGCACCTAATGATTCTTCATTAAACATGCAAGGTTCTTCGTATGTTGATTCTTTGTTCACCTTGGGAGAAGTGAATAACCTTTCGACTGCTGTCAAGATCTCCTCTTCCAGAGAAGAGGAGACCCTGACTTTTGCTAGCTTCTACGTAAGTTGTTCCAAGCTTAAATTCATTGATAAATCATGTTAAAAAAAAGGATTCTTACAACACCCAAAACTGAAATCTAAATGAAAAAAACTTGAATAAAAGCACTCTTACTGAAACGAAAAAAAAATTACTCTTCACAGTTGCAGAAATTAAAACGTTCCTAATAGTTGGCAGGGACAGTGAGGAGTCTCCTCTCATGAGCTTCTATGACCCTCAACACATGTAGATCATAAAAATTAAAACTACTTTTGCATGAATTGAAATTTGCATAAATTGAAATTACTTCTACCTAGTTGGTAGGGAGAACATGAGGAGTCTCCTCTCACGAGCTTCTATGTCACCTTACCAACATATCTAGATCACACTTGTAGAAATTGAAACTAATCTTGCATAAATTGAAACTAATCTTCGAAAAATTGAAATTACTTCTACCTAGTTGGTAGGGAGAACGTGAGGAGTCTCCTATCACAAGATTCTATGACCCCTTACCAACACATTTAGATCACACTTGGATGAATTAAAATGAAAAAGAAACTAATACCTCAATCCATCGTGCTTCCCCGACAACGACGCCAAAATGTTGGGCTCTAAAGATGTCTTAAAATATAACCTTTATGCATCATCCAAAGGTAGGCATTGGCACAAGTGTTTTACTTGTTGCCTACGTAGGTTCTTACCTTCCGTTTTCAATACCCGTCCTCTAGAGATGCAACCCCTGCAAAGGGAAAACAATCGTAACAAAAGGAACAACAATCATTACATTCAAATGAACAGCAAAAGGAACAACAATCGTGATAAGAAAATGACAGTCATTATATTGGGTCAAAGTAATGTTGTGTTAATTGAGTTGTAGTACTTTCCCAACTATCTAATTTGTCAACCCAGGGTTCACAAACTGACGAAGCACACACAAAGTATATGCAATATTGAAGCAGGACTAATCTAATCTAATGTTTAATCTACCACTGAAATTGAATCATTAATCTAACACACAATTGAAATAGAATCATTAATCTAACACAGGACCGAATTAGAATCATTAATCTAACACACGAATGAAATAGAATCATTAATCTAACACATGATTGAATTGCATTAATCTAGTTGCGTAAATGAAATTAATCTAGGAATGGAAAATTGAGTGAAGGAAATTAATCTAGAAATGGAGAACTACATGAAGGAAAAGAAGATACAACAAATGAAGAGTTAAATGGCACAACAACACATGAGAGCTCTCACCAATGAAGCAATCTTACATTCAATAATCAAATCAATCTTCATAACAGAATAATGAAAGCATGAAAATCAAAACCATGAATCAAAGCTAAGAATCCCTTTCTCTTTCGAATTCTAATAACTACCATTAATGACTACTCTAATTCTGTACTTACAACTAAAATCTCATGAAGAGAGAGCACTCTCTTTTATACATGAGAGCCTTGAAGATAAGATAACCATCTCATTATTACAGATCCACTTTTCTCTCAACCTATTTCCCATTATTACAAAATATAATCCCTTCAAATCCTCACACATATCTCTCATATATCTTGGATAAGATATTCCAATCAAATCTCCATGATCTTCTCCTTGGAATGGGCTTGAATTATCTCCTCAAATATTGAAATGGTGGAGGAAGTATTCGAGAAGTCCTTTTGAATTAATCTTTCTCATATTCCTACACATTACAAAGCTCACACATATTTGAGATATATATGAAAATATGTTGATTTTCTAACATTTAATCACAAATTCCTTTTAAAAACTAAAATGAATATAATGGAGAACAATAAGGTGAAACCCAAGTATATTTATGGAAATGATGTCATGAAAGGTTAATGGGGCGATGAAATGTGAAGAATGATGAAGGGAAAGGTGGATGAAAATAGGATATTTCTGAGCCCCAACAGTATGGTAGAAACTCGGCTCACCTAAGCTAGTGTCATCTGTCATCACCATGAGAGCTTATGACGATCAACCATTATCCTCTGAAGGGATCTTCCAAAATGTCCCTATAGAACTTGGGGGAAAAATCGTCCCGATTAACATTGAAGTTATCGAAGCCTCACTTGATTACAATATCTTGTTTATACGTAGCTACATGTATGCTATGAAGGAGGTATCTTCTTCTTTGTTTCATATGATGATGTTCCCCCATAGTGGGAAAATATTCACCATAGACCAACTTACAAATTACAAGTCTAATCATTCCACCAACATTGATAACATCCTCCCCCTTGTTTGCACTAGCTCAGATGATTTTTCAGTCATCGACATTGGTCTTGGAATATTCAAGGACCCATCCTTGTTAGGGACTTATAATTGAGCACAACCTATCCTAAACCCTTATATTTCAACACAAGTGTGTGTAGTTTCCTCTAATGAAACATATATCAAAGAGAATACTCCTCTCATTGAGGCCCCTCCCCACATCAATGTTCCACCAGTCGGAGAAATACTACCTCAGGAATTCCCAGAAAACACCACCAAACCACTTGTCCCGGAGTTTTTTCCCCTCCAAGGGAAAATACCAATTTGGGAGACAGTCCCCCAAGACATTACCCAAATCCCCTTTTTCTACCCCCCACCTAGAGTCCAATGATTCTAGGTAGTCGTTATTCTCACCCTTTCCAACATGGTTCTTTCCATCCTTTTATGGTATCTCCATCCACCCTCCATGGTTCATACACCATCACTCCCTCCTCGGAGAAAGGGATTACCGATGCAGATCCCAGTACTGACTCCTAGCACACCACCTCCACCCACAACTGGCGGCAACACCACCACTACCTGAGGTAGACGAAGGAATAACAAGCCCATAGCTCCACTCCCTCTCCAATATCAACCTTCTTATGCACTATGAGCAAGAGAAGGAAACCGGAGTAACAAATTTCCTACTCTTCCTAATTTACACAATCTTATCCAACTCCCTAAAGAAACGCCATTACTTGTGACTCCACCAAGTACATCCACCTATACTACAAAGTCCTAAACCACATGCAAGAAAGGGTTACAAACCAATTTTGTGTGTTGCATATGCTCAGAATATGGCCATTACACTCATTATTTCCCATCTCTACCTCAATTACATCAAACATTAGCCGCAATGCACCACACATCTTGACCCGATCCCTCTTAGGAAATCCTTGTTGATGCTCACATTACTGGCATTCATTATAGTTCATCATCAACCCCCGAGGGAATGAGATATCATCTACGGTGTCTTGAAATTTGGTTTATGTCTAGGGCACCATCACACCTCACACATGATATCCCTTCTACATCCTCACCCCTTGAGGACAATAACACTTCTCCATTTCCAATTCTTCCTACCCTCTCCTAGGTTCCCTTGGATTCTCGCATTTTTACTGCCATGAAGATATCTTGGAGGAAATGGATACCCCTGATTTCCCTTCGAATGTGCTCCAGCATAGAGCACTTTTTCTCTCACAAGAGGTCTTTCACCCTCCTGATCAAGCCTCCTTGTGTGCAATCGAAACCAAGAATTTCATTCCTTCGAGGCATATTGACTAGTTCAAAAATCTTATCCCTTCCCCCAATGCTTTTGAAGAAGGAAACATTTCCAACATCTCCCCCACAGTCAAAATTGACATTTCCATTAAACCAGACACCATAGAATAGATCACCATCAACATCATGTGCTCCCATGAAGAAATCATTTCTTACAAATCTATCTTTCAGTAATATCGTGATATGTTTACCTGGTCATATACGAATATGCCTAGCCTATATCCTTCTATAGTCGAACATTGAATTGACACATGGTCAAATATTTCCCTTGTTTGTCAAAAGAAACGCCCCCTATACCCATCCAAAGTTGCGGCTATCAAAACCTAAATTGACAAGTTACGTGTGGCCCAGTTCATTTACCCCATTGCGTACACTTCTTGGGTCTCCAAACCCGTCCCCGTTAACAAAAAATAGGGAACTATAAGTTTCTTCACATACTTTCATGACCTCAACCATGCTTGTCCCAAAGACAACTTTGAAACCCCTTTCATCAACCAAATCAACAATTATTGTGTCGACCATGAGGCATTGTTCTTTATGGATGGATTCTCTGGCTACAATCAAATTCAAATCCACCCAACAAATCAGTACAAAACTGCTTTTACAACCCCTTGGGGTACCTTTGCTTATCACATCACGCCCTTTGGACTCAAAAATGTCAGTGCTACTTTCCAACCGGCCATGTCCTACATATTTCATGATCTTTCTCACATCATTCTCGCTTACTTAGATGACCTCACTTCTCGATCCAAAAAGCAAACCCAACATTTATATGACTTACGCATTGTTTTCAAACAATGTCACCAATATAATATCTTCTTGATCCCTCTCAAGTGTGTCTTTTGTGTCACTTTTGGGTGCCTCCTTGGGTTCATTGTCTCCTAACATGGCATCACTGTGGACCCCCTCAAGGAATGAGCTATCATAGAAATTTCACCACCTAGGAATTTATGCCAACTGCAGAGCTTGCAAGGAAAAGCCAACTTTTTATGTTTCTTTGTCCCATACTACACCACTCGCGCACATGGTTTTCTCTACTTACTACATCATGATATCCCATTTCGATGGGATGAACATTCTCAAACATCTTTTGATGATTTAAAATATGACCTATCAAATTCCCATTTGATTAGTCCCCCAAACTATGATCATGATTACATCCTCTACTTATCAACCTCTATTGTTTCAGTGGCAATATTCCTCGTCCAATTAGGGGATGATGGTCATGAACATGTGATTTTCTACATCAGTAAAAACCTTTTAGGGCCACCCTTAAAGTATAATCATGATGAAAAGATTGCATTACCAATTTTCCTGGAAGTCCAAACACTGTGGCATTACATTCTACTTCAAACAACCAAGGTCGTAGTGGATTCCAACCTCGTGCATTACTTGCTCAATCGATGGTAGATCAAAAAAAAAATTACCTGATGGATCATTATTCTCCAGGAACATGATCTACATTTCTCTACTCCCAAAAGAAATAAATCTCTTTTCCTAGCTGAACTCATTGCATATTTTCCCTCGGATGCTAAATCTTCCCCCATCAATGAGGATTTCCCCGATGAACACCTCTTCTTTATCCACTCCTCCAACCCCTGGTACAGTGACCTCCTCATCTACCTTTGTACACATAAGTTCGAGTCTCACCTCTCTCGAGATGATCATCAACGAATTCATCATCAGGCCCCCCGACACCTCCTCATCAGAGACATTCTCTATTGACGTGGGGTCGATACCATCCTTCGATGATGTCTTACCATCAACGAAGCCAAAAGAGTCTTGAATGAGTGCCACAATGGTGCTTGTGGTGGTCACCTCTCAGGTATGTCCACCGCCTAAAAAATCATTCACACAGGATACTTCTGGCCCACTTTGTTTCATGACTCCATCAACACTATCAAGTGATGCAATAAATGTTAGCTTTATCCAAACAAAGCACAAGATCCATAATATCTTCTACACCTAATCATCACAGTCGACCCCTTTTGTAAATGGGGTATATATTTCATGGCTTTCCATCATCCATCCAGTAACGGACACAAGTACATTATCATGGGAGTAGATTATTTTACCAAATGGGTTGAATCCATGCCCACATTTAACAACACTGCTGACACATCATCATGTTTGTTCTTCAACCATGTCATTACCCGGTTCGGAGTCTCGCAACAGTTAGTTTCTGATCAAGGTAAACATTTTGAGAATGATATCTTTGCAGAACATTCCTCAAAATTAGGCTTCACCCATGATTTTTCCTCCCCATACTACCCTCAGTCCAACAAAAAGGTCGAGGTTGTCAATAAAGTCCTCAAAACCATGCTACAACGCATCATCAACAAACATAAGAGAAACTAGAATCATATGTTATTTTCTTCTTTATGGGCTTATTGCACGGTCGTCAAAACTTACACCGGTTTTACACCATTCCACCTCGTCCATGGTATCAAAGCCACCCTCCCTATTGAGTACGAAATCCAAACATTACGCACTACCATATAGCTCTTACCTGACACTGCTCCAATGGAGCATTTTATGCTGACCTTAGAGTCACTTGATGAAGATATTTGATCTTCATTACAACACAAAGAGGTAGCTAAAAACAGGTCCAAAGCCACCTTCGACCGCCATGTCAACCTTCACTCCTTCAATGAAGGTGATATCGTGTTAGCCTATGATATCGCCCATGACACTCTAAGACATGGGAAATTTGAGTCATTATGGCACAGCCCCTTCATCATCCAACATTGCCTCACTAAAGGAGCCTACACCTTGGCCTCTCCCGAAGGTTACCCTCTCAAAGAACCTTTCAATGGGTTGTACTTGAATAATTTTTATGCCTAAGTGTAGCCCCCCTACCTTAGGTTTCTCTCTGTACACTTTTGTATATTTTTTAGTCTTCTTTACTTCCACCACTCCTCATGTCTAATTTATCGCCTGTGCTATTGACAGATGCATCATCCATCATCCTACCACATTGGTTACGCTGACGGTGCCAGCTGTTGGACCCAGAATCTTGCTTCGGTCACTTGGGCCCTCTATACCCCCTCACATATACTACTCCATTTGGTGGGCATATGTTTAGGCATGACTACCAACAACCAAGTTGAATATGACATTATCATTGGTATCCTCTCTGAGGCCAGTCACTGTTGCATTCATCACCTTATCATTCTATTATATTTTTATCTTGTCATCCTGCAACTCAACAATGTGTATCATGTTCGTGATCCTTGCCTCTTTCGTAAATACATACAAGTTATACTCTTATCTCACAACTTTTACTCCATCACATTTACACATATTTTAAGAAACCTCAATCAAGTAGAAAATCACATGGCTAAACTAGTATTAGATTGGAATTTATCACATTAAAAACATCATATACATACCATGATATATTTGTCAACCGATAACAATAGACATTATAAATCACAAACACAAAACATAAAGACAAGAATGATCAATATATCCATCATATATATCATCAAGGTCATAAATTTTTTACAAAACATATATATACAACTTCTCGTAGGCTCATGAGTCCCATCATCCCTATGAGTAAAAAAAAATGGAATTAAAATACCCTATACAAAATAGGGCTCCCAAACCAGCACATAATGTGCAGGAAATTGGGTTTTACCCATGCACACATGCACGGGTATTCCCCTTTTTTCCTTGCACTAGTATACCCCTACCCTTACAAACCCCTGTATGACCTTTCGTACAACCCCTACCTCACATCTGAAAAATTCACACAATGTAGGACGATAAGGTCACTAACATGTCTCTCGCAACTCCTGGATCGGTAGTCCCACGCTCCTGTAATCTCCAAATCATCTCACAGATCTATTGCCATATCAACAATAATGTTGGGTCAAATGAGGTAGCATTGTGGGCCCACCATCCATATATATCTCCCTTTAGCCCAACTTCCACACTTTGTTACAGGAGCCTAGAGCCTTTGTTTTCCGATCTATTCTCAACCACGAGATCCTGATCCAACTATCTACACATTCATATTCCCTTGGTTCTCATCTGCACTTCTCCCTGGAGGAGAATTGTTTTCACGCCACATTCAGGTACGCATGCTCACTTTCAATTTTAATCAAATAGTTGTTATATATTCTTTATTATCAGATATTGTTCATGTCATGTATTTTTTTTTTATTTGTAGGTACTTGTTCAACAAGCTTACAGTCCCTTCAGGTATATGTTTGACACTGGCATGTAATTTCTCCCTCTGTAAACAATTTCATATCTCAGTCACACCCTCTGACATTTTCCTTTAGGAGACCTACATCTGGCTCTATAGTATCTTTACCTCTACCACATTTTGGTATTGTCAACCGATAGCGCTCTCCCCCAGAAGAATTGTCCCATTCACATTTCCCCTTGGAAAATTGACGCTCATGTTGAATTCGCCCCCTAGGATTTGGTGTCTCAATAGTATTTTTCACTTCTAAGAATGAACCCCATACTTCTTCTCATCATGTTTCTAACCTTCGTAATGGACTCCTGGGTCATATCATCCTACACTTATTTCTATTCATTGCACCCCCAAAGTTCCATTAGCCCTCCATATCATCCACCATTAGTTTTCCCATCTGCATATTGTCCTCCATCCATTTACCTAATACAGAAACCCACCCATGGGGCCCCCACCCTCCACTAGTTATATTTCACAAACTTGTTCTCTAAACATTCCAAGACATCTTTTCACTAGGACATTCATTTATGTATCTGTATACTCCACCCAAATTATTCTTTATTTCTTTGGTAATTGTATAAATCCCTTGTTTCTAGCATCTACATAGCTTTTTAGTCGTCATCCTTGATGGTCATATTTTACTTTGAAAGGAAACCCATGTCTCCCTTGGTTGGGGAATCCACCCTGTTGCATCCCTTTCGTCACCTAAATCAGAAAAATAAGGACGCTTACAAGTCCATTTGGGTTAGCTAGACAAGACAACAGTGAATGCAAGAGTTAGAAACATCAATCATAAGAAAAAAACAAACAACTAAGCTAATAAAAATAAAAGAAACTAAACTAGAGTGCATAAGGGAAATAGAACAAAGAAAACAAACAACATTCATGCCACCAATGGATAAGTTGTATTAGTGGGAAAACACTAAAGAGAAAGGGAGACTTATGGGTCCCCTCATTCTCCAAGGGACGGCTCTTGAACCCCCAATGATTGAGTTGTTCTTACAAATAGAAAACTTGAAGGAAATGGGGAAGAAATCCAAAGATCATTCACTCAAGAGGTGATATGAATGGCTAAATGAGATGGTTCTTGTATGTTATAATGAGGAAAGAGGTTCCTCTAAGAAAATATAGGCAACATAACAATACAAATGAATTCCTTGAAAGTATAGTGCACCTGTGGCCTCTTTTTATAGAAAATCTTTGAGGCATTATTCAGCCAGTCTTTAGTGTGAACAAGGGGTTCTTTAGGGAACCCTTAGGTCTTTTACCAGCCCCCCACTCAGATTCAACTCAGATTTGGGTGTCAAATCGACTTGGGAGATGAACCAGAAGTTGGTGGAAGGCCGACCAAAATCATAAATGCGTCGTTCTGAGGTATGCACATCTTTTTGTGTCCATAGTTGAGCATTAGGCGCATGTGCACTTCTCTTGCATTGTTTGACTATCGCACGTGCGCGCGCTACCTTTGTATATTTAGCGCATGCTGATTTTTTAACCAGTTGTATAGTTTTTTTCCTTTTGAAATGTATTTTCTGGGCCATGGATGAACTAATGGGTGTTTTGAAGATGTTGAATTCCTGTAACCATTGGACGAAATTCCAATGATAACACACCCTTTTTTCATATTGGCATCGTTAAAAAACCTCAAGTATCCCAAATCCATGTACCCACTATCTCTAAGATTTCCCTCTTTGTTCACCTCTGGCACGGTTTAACCCCATGTCTAGTCCTCCCCCTGACAATAGATCAATTTTTACAGTTGCTTCCAATCATCCCTCAACACCAAAACCAAGGGAGTTCTTGAGTCCCATAATGTCTTGAATTCTTCCATGTTACCCATCAGTACCTGATATCACCCATTGATCAGTGGATTTCAATAATCCCTGTGATTCTTGACATCGTGTCTCCCTTCCTATTGACATCAAAACAGTTTTCATAAGGGCGGTGTATATTGACTCTCATTACCTTTTCAATGAGGAGTCTTGGAAAACACAAAGAGAGTCATCACTTTCTGATTCTATTGACCCCCATAACATTTGAATTTAACAAACTCTCATGTTAAGGTTGGTCTTACTATGTGACCAGTGCAGATTTCCATACCAACTAAATAACTCTGAATTTTTTAGGCCATCAATGCCTACGAGTCATTGACACCTCTTACCTTCATCCTTTACTCACTTCAGAGAAATTTCACCATTCAGAATTGTCATCTATCATTATCAACCGGCCCCGAGAGCGTTGCAGTTATCTACACCATCATACATATTTAGTTACAGTCACACATTTTGGTTTCATGACATAAGCATGGGGCATGCACGCCTCGTTTGTATACATATTTTATTTTTTCTTCCCAGAGAAAGGTTTGGTTCCCACAATTTTCCCTCTCCCTCTGAAAAATCACTCTTACAGTTACTCTCTTCACTCTTCCTTACAATGACACTCTCAGCAAAAGAAACATTGATGTATTTCAGCTAAACGTATGCTCCTAACCTCACACTTCAGGGGGCATCTGTTATCACTGAAAAATAATTAGCATCATTGCACACAATAGTTGAAGAAATACATCAATGCCAGTAGTAATTAGTACACCTACATCACCAAAATCCATCAAAAAGGCACAAAATTGTATACTTGGTTCAAAAATTAAAGTGCCAAATTCACCAAAGGAAGCACGTGCATTGTTCACAAAATGTGCAGAATAACATAGCCCTAAGCATGCACTATGCATAGAATTCAAAAAATGCACGACTGTCTACGAGCAAAGCCATGCACTACTCATGAACAATGCATTTATGAATCTTGTCTGCCTCTCAACCACTTCTAGTCCGACCCCAAACATGATTTGACACTCAAATCTCAGTGAAATCTATCTTGGAGGTTGGTCAAGGGATAGAAAGTGACCTAAAAGGCCACTTTCTCACACTATGAACCAATTGTATCTTTCCATGAATGGACACTATAAATATGTGCCATGGGTGTGCTAGAAAAATAATAACTTCAAGGCATTGTTATGCTACAAGAATTCTTCTTGGAGAATCATCTTTTCTCTTTGAATCATTCAAGCACTATAGAAAGGGCCATTCCACTCACCTCTTGAGAGGATTGGCATTGTATTTCTTCAACATTGTTACTTTCCATTGCATGAAGAGAAGATCTCTCTATTATGGAACTCAAGATCCCTCCCAAGGAGGAAGAGGGAATTCATAAGTCCATGCCTTTCTCTACGGTGCTAGCCTATGATTGTCATAGATCCATTGGTAGCTATATGATTTCCATTTTTTGTTTTTCATGGTTCTAGTTCTTCCAAGATTCTCTAACATTTATTTCTCTTTGTTTTTAGATTTATTTCCTTATTTCATGTGTATTTGGTTATCGAATCAACTCACAAACCTCTGTCTTGTTTAGTTGACTTAACTAGGCAAGTAAGTGTTGTGTTTTTTCTCACCCATGTGACAAAAATAACACAACAACGGGGTCAAACCTCGTCGAGCATGCCATATATAGTATTTTTTTACAACAGTGGCATATAGTTTTAAATGTGACAAGATATATATATATATATATATATATATATATATATATATATATCTGTGTGTGTGTGTGTGTGTGTGTGTATGTTTGTATTTATTTATTTACATACATACATACATACATACATACATACATACATACATACATACATACATACATATATATATATATATATATATATATATATATATATATATATTGTTAATGGTTTATATCCAAAGTTTAATACCCTCGTGGATCATGTAGTTAGTTACAGTCTTGTGGGATACCATATGAGTGCATATAATATGGGTTGAGGGATTAGCCACCAGCCCTTTTATTTCTCAAACCATTAAAATACACAATCTTAAATATAATCTACACACCATATAATTAAGAACTAATGTGATGGAATATTGGTCATGGATGCTTGTGTAATTTTTATTTGAGGTTAGGAGTTCGATCCTCCAGAATCCCATTTTTTTTTATATACATTAACCATAATGTTTGTTTTGCTGGTTTTGTCACATGGGTGAGCAAAAACACAACACTCAATTTCCTAGTTAAGTTAGCTAAACAAGATAGAGAGTTGTGAGTTGATTAGATAATAAAACATGCATGAAACAAGGAAATAAAATTAAAAGGAAACAAATGTTAAAAAAACTTGCAAGAACTAGAACCATGAAAAATGAAAATGACAATCATATATCTACCAATGGATCAATCTATTGATAGGATAGCATCGTAGATAAAGGAAGGGACTTATGAATCCCCTCTTCCTCCTTGGGAGGGCTCTTGAGTTCCCTAATAGAGATCTCTTCTCTTCATGCAATGGAAAGTAACAATGGTGAAAAAATACAATGTCAATCCTCTCAAGAGGTGATTGGAATGGCCCTTGCTATAATGCTTGAATGATTCAAAGAGAAAAGAAGATTATCCAAGAAGAATTCTTGCAGCATAACAATACCTTGAACTTCTTATTTTTCTTGCACACCCATGGCACATTTTATAGTGTAAATTCATGGCAAGATATAATGGGTTCAAAATGTGAACAAGGGGCATTTTAGGGAACTTTCTAGCCCTTGACCAACCTCCAAGCTATATTTCTCTCAGATCTGAGTGTCAAATCATGTTGGGGGTCAGACAGGAAGTGGTTGAGAGGCCAACAAGATTCATAAATGTGTCATTCATGAGAAGCGTGAGGGTTTTCTCATATATAGTTGTGCATCATGTGCATTATGCGCATAGTTCACAATTAGGGTTGTGTTGGCCCACGCATTATGCGCACAGTGTGCACGCTTCCTTTGGTGAATTTGTGAACTTTGATTTATGAACAGAGTATATATTTTTATTCCATTTTTTATGGATTTTGATGTTGTAGGTGTACTAATTGCTATTGGAATTGATGTCTTTATTCAACCATTGTTTGTAATGTTGTGGGCGATTTTTCGGTGATAACAATGGACAATGGGAGACTACCACGTGGAAGAATCTCATTGCTCCACCTATGCAATAATTTCCATGTGTCACAATATTATTTTTCCACTTGTGTTAGAGAGGAATTTTGGATCGTTTTTGGGATTTGTGCCAAAAGGAAGTCGAAGGGTAAAACAAAATTAGAAGATGGAACAAAGTGCATGATGGGAGAATAATTCAAGAAGTCAAATAGAATGATAAAAGGAAGAAAGTGATTGGGTTGTGGAAACAATTGGTCCACTTTTGTAACTAGTTTTTGGGGGACACCTTGTCCACTTTTGTAATAGGTTTAGCTCTATTGTTTTGAATAAATATGTAAAAGGATTCTTTGGGAGAGGTTGTGTGTGTAAGTTCCTAGTGATTTTTGGGTTAGGGAGTTGAAAGAAGAAAGAAATATAATTTATGACTAAGGAGTGAACTCACACTATAGTAGAACAACTAGATAGGTTTGGGATAATGTTACTGTAGCATATCTTGTAGTGCAAATAATATAAGAAGACAATCGTTGTGTACATATCCCAAGTTGGTTGAACCACATAAATATGTATGTTATGATGTGTTTTCAATTTATGATGTTTTATGGTATATTTTGAATCTATGGCTCACCTATGATCTTATAATTTCATGCATATATTATGTTTAACGATAAATTAACTATTAAGCTATGAGAATTGCACACATGAGAAAATGGTAGCAAGGACCTGAATGATGTTGAAATATTGGCCAATACTAAGAGTGGGGGTGAATCAATATTTCTTCTTATTTTAAAATTTTAACAATTATTAGTTAACAAATTAATTAATCATAACAATTAATCAACAAGATTATATTGAATACAAAAATTTAAATATAGCAATAACAAGTACAAGTTAAAATTGTGTGAGAAGGAGGAACTCAATTACTCCTACTACTTGTGAGATTTCCTTGGTGGAGGATTGAAGTGGTGCAGGCCCAACTGTAGGGACTTAGTTTCTTGGTTTTGATATGTGCAGTCACATAATTTTGTCACCTATGTACTTTAGTCTTCTATTGATTACATTAATATAAATACTATTTTCTCATCCAATTATATGTCGCAAATATTTACATTAGTTTCCATGGGCGTATTTGTTATACATGTTAATGGATTATGCTAGTTTATATGCTAACATTCTATATAATTTCTATATTCTTGTATATATTGGTTGTTGAGGACAATTTGAAGGCATCAATATTTTGGTCATGAGCTCCCCTTTCTTATCCCCTTTTCCCTACCTAGTGGAGTTTATCCTCCCGTACTCTTTTAAATGATTGGTCTGAAGTAGTGATATGTTTTCATTAATATTTTCATGTGATTACATATTCCAATGATGGCTAACTAGCCATCTTATCATCTGGCTCTCAAACATAATAATCACAGAAGAACTCTGGTCTTAATACATATACATATCCATCTCAACTCAGTCCATGGGGATGTATCCTTCTATATTTTTGAATGGTATGACTTCGTCATCATCGATATTCATTCCCCCTGGCACCTTTTTTATGGAGAATCCTTGTTATATTACTCATTCAAGGCCTCTGGCCTCTAATAATTTCTATTTTGGTATGAAGAATATGACTTATGACATGTCATCCTCCTTTATGACACCCAACGTCAATGCTAGTTTTGGGCCAAGGGCACGTCACCTCCTTGTAATCCTTTCCCGGTTAGTGGGGGGAATATCCCTTAGTCATTTCCTATTATGGAGGGTTGTAATCCTCCTTCCTATGGATAAGGATGATTTTAGGGGCTAAATTTCTCTCATGGGATAATTTTCCATGGTTTTTCCCAAAAAACGATTCTCTATTATAAAAATGATTTGCCCAAATTCTATAGGATAAAATTATTTTACCTTAAAAGTAGCCAAAATTTTATACAAACTATATAAAATCCTTAGAAATTTGAATATTTTTATAAAAATATCCCCAAACATTTTATAGTTTGCCTATCAAGGATTAGCAAGATTCACCAAGGTTTCTACATTTTAAAATAAATTTCCATCCTTAAAATCCTCCCTTCCCATGGACCCAATCCTAGCTCAAGGAACTCTATTAACCCCCACTTTAGAAAATTAGGCTATATTCATATCCATACTTTATACTTTAAATGATATTACTATAATATTCATTTGGGCTTAATCCCCCCCTTGGTTAGCCACTTGTCCCTACCTAGTGGAGTTTACCCCCCTGTACTCTCTTACATGGTTGGTCTGCAACAGTGATGTGTTTTCATTAATATCTTCATGTGATTACATATTAAAATGATTGTGCAATGGCCATTTTAGCATCTGGCTCTCCAACCTTATAACTACATAGGCACTCTAGTCTACATACATACATACATACATACACACACACACACACAGATATATATATATATATATATATATATATATATATATATATATATACATACATAAATACATAGATAAATCAACTATGTGCACTTCCATGTCATTAAATCACACTTACCTAGGTGCGTGCACCATTATGAATTGTGTGCCCATGTTTTGAAAATAAATCTTCATGCAATTACCTAGGTGCATGCAATACCAAAACCAAGTGCCAACGACTCACCATCCTATATGCATAGTTAAAATTACAATTGGTACCAATGGCTCACCAGCCTATGTGCTCATTTACATTTATATGTACAATTGGGTTTTGGCTTAGGGGTATTACACATTATATAATTGGCATTTGTGTATAAGATAGTGGATATAATTCCTTTCTTATGGCCTTAGTAAATTTATCCCATGAAGAGATTACTTTACCCTTTTGAACAAGATCAACTTGTGTCTTACTCACCCACAATATTAAGATTGTGCCACTTAGTCAAAGAGTACCTAAGTGTATCTTTGCAGCATCATCCACGATCTTTTGAACCCCACAATATATATCTATTTTATTGATCCAATTTTCCACTTTCTTGGCATTCAATTCTCCATCATAGATCGGAAATTTGAACTTAACATCCAATTTTAATAAAGGAATATTTTGATCAAACTTCTTAGAGGAATTCTTTTTATGTGAAGAATGTTTACATCCTTCAGAAGAAGATGATGTTGAGGAGGGTTAACCTCCTCCTTCCTCTTTTAATGGTTCAACATTGTCTCATGTACCTTCCTCCTTGGCATTCTTTCAACCCTCATACATTTATTCCACCATGTATTTCATTAAATTAAAAGCTTCGAAGAAATCATCTTCGGAGTTATAAGGACCAAACTTTCTCGGAAAAGAAATTTATCTTCAACGAGTAAAACTTCTTGAACCAATCCAAGGATTGTAATGAGAAATTTTTCCTTCTCCTCACTTGGATTTGGACCTTGTAATCATTCACTTGAAAACACTTTTCAAACCCCATTGACCACGACATATATAATATTTTGTTACAATGGTGGCATATAGTTTTAAATGCGATGAGATATATATTTGATATATTGTTATTGGTTTATAACCAAAGTTTAATACCCTCGCAGACCATAGAGTTAGTTATAGTATCATGGGATACCATATGAGCACATATAATATGGGTCAATATCTTAGACCTCGATCCTTTTTTTATGCCAACCATTACAATACACAAGCTTAAATATAATCTACACCCCATATAGTTAAGAACTAATGTGATGACATATTGGTAATGGATGTTTGTGTAATGTTTATGGGAGGTCACGTGTTCGATCCTTTGTAATACCATAAAAATTTTATATACATTAACCAGAATGGACAATGGGAGACTACCACATGGAATTCTCTCCTTGGTCAACCTATGAAATAATTTCCATGTGTCACAATCTGACTTGTCCACTTGTGTTGGAGAGGAATTTTGGATAAGTTTTGGGATTTGTACCAAAAGGAAGTCGAAGGGTAAAAGGAAATTATAATATCTAGAGTCCATGATGGGAGAATGCTTCAAGGATTCAGATAGCACGATAAAAGTATGTGCAACAAGGAAGCGCGCAAAAGGCAGAAAACGATTGGGTTTTAGGGACACTTGGTCCACTTTTGTAACAAGTTTTTGTGGGGCACCTTGTCCACTTTTGTAACGGGATTATCCCTATTGTTTTGTTAAATATGTAAAAGTGTTCTTTAAGAGAGGTGGTATGTGTAAGCTCGTAGTGATTTTTGGGTTAGGGAGTTGAGCGAAGGAAGAAATCTAAGGTGTGACTAAGGAGTGAGCTCGTATTGTAGCAAAACGACTAGACAAGTTTGGGATAATGTTAATGTAGCATATATTGTAGCACACTGTGTAGTTGTAAGGAAGCTATTAATGAATAATATAAGAAGCCAATCATTGTCGCATAGCCCAAGTTGGGTGAACCACATAAATATGTGTGTTATGACGTGTTTTCAATTTATGATGGTTTATGGTATAAGTTAAATGTATGCCTAAACTCTAATGTTATAATGGTTGTGCATAGATTATATTTAATGATAAAGTAATTATTAATCTATGATAAATGGGCACATGAGTAAATGGTAGCAAGGACCTGAATGATGTTGAAATATTGGTCAATACTAAGAGGGGGGGGGTGAATCGGTATTGCTTCTTATTTAAAATTTTAAAAATTATTAATTAACAATTTAATTAATCATAACAATTGATAAAAAAGAATGTATTGAATACAAAAATTTAAATAGAACAATAACAAGTACAAGTTAAAATTGTGTGAGAAGAAGGAACTCAATTACTCCTACTACTTGTGAGTTTGCCTTGGTGGAGGATTGAAGTGGTGAAAGCCCAGTTGGAGGGACTTAGTTTATCGGTTCCGATATGTGCAGTTGCATAATTTTGTCACCTATGTACTTTTGTTGATTAAATTAATAGAAATACACTTTTTTGTCCAATTATGTGTTTCAAATATTTACATTACTTTCCATGTGAATATTTGTTATACATGTTAACAAATTATGCTAGTTTATATGCTAACATTCTATCTAATTTCTATATGCTTGTATATCTTGGTTGTTGAGAAAAAGTTGCACACATCAATATTTTGGTCATGAGCTCAACCATGGTCTTCTTCAGACATCCGGACGATGTAGGATCTTAGCCTTCTCTTTCTAGAATTTATATTTATATAGAATACTTGAGTTTAGAGTTGATTTCTCGATGTCGTTCTATCTGTTTAGAGATTTTGGGTTTTGCTACCCTTGCCCATACAGTGGATTAAACATGAAACTACTCACTTGAGGATTGGTTATACTGTGGTGACTTTAGTTTCTTGAACTAGGTACCCACACAGGTTACTTGCAAGGGTTATTTTGTAGGTACCCTGACTCAGATAGGGATCATGAAACAGACTGACTTTATGGACGATTTTATCTCCCAAGGAATTTGTTAAGGTCCTAACCCGCACATAGGTATATCAATGTATTCAGATGTAATAAAGGTCAATATTAATAAGGCCTTTCAATAAAATAGAATAAGGTGGATGTAAGAAGACCTAATAG
>JZKD02S1652982.1:528659-547671 GCA_000966675.3 Picea glauca
CCAACTTTGTGCACTTACAAGTCATTACAACGCACTTACCCAGGTGCATGCAACACCAAAACTAGGTGCCAACGACTCACCAACCTATATGCATATTTACATTTACAATTGATACCAACAACTCACCAGCCTATGTGGTCATTTAAATTGATATGTACAATTGGGGTTTGGCCTAGGGGTATTACACATTCTATAATTTATGTTTGTGTATAAGCTAGTGTATAGAATATTTTTCTTATGGCCATAGTAAATTTATCCCATGAAGACATTACTTTACCCTTTTGAACAAGATCAACTTGAATATTAATCTCACACCATATTAAGGTTGTTTCACTTAGTCGAAGAGTAGCTAAGTGTATCTTTTCAGTATCGTCCAAGATCTTTTGAACCCTTCAATATACCTCTATTTTCTTGATCCAATTGTCCAATTTCTTGCCATTCAATTATCCATCATATCTCAACAATTTGAACCTAACATCCAATTTTAATAAAGGAATATTGTGATAAAAATTCCTAGAGGGATTTTTATTATGTGAAGAATGTTTACTTCCCTCGGAAGAAGATGATGATCATGATGATGGTGAGGAGGGTTTTTAAGGTCTACCTTCATCACCTCCTCCTTCCTCTTTGAATGCTTCAACTTTCTCTGATGTAACTTCCTCCTTGGACTTCTTTCGACCTTCGTACATTTATTCCACCATGGATTTCATTAAATTAAAATCATTGAAGAAATCATCTTCGTATTTATAAGGACCCAATTTTCTCGGTGAAGTAATTTCTATTCGACGAGTAAATTTTTTTGAACCAATCTAAGGATTGTAATGAGAAATTTTTCCTTCTTCTCGCATAGATTTGGAACTTGTAATCATTCACTTGAAAACGCTTTTAAAACATCGCTCTAATACCAACTTGATCTGAAAATTCCTTAGATGCCTATTAATATTTAAAACATAATAAAATTTACTTCATCTTTGAAATAAAAATGATCGCTTGATTGTTTACATTTTACATGTGAATTAATTTATCTATCCAAATACACTATAATCATAAACAAATTGCAAATAACTGAGCATAAACAAAAAAATAATATAGAAATCAAATAGACAACTTCGATAATGGAGTTCACCCAATTTTGGTTATGTCTCTAGGTCCACTTCCAATAGAGACCTATTTATTAATTATTGAATTATTTTGTTTTACAATGACCTTTTTGCATGTTTCTCAAACTTAGAAACAAAATACAACATTGAATTTACTGCAAAATTTCGATAAAAATCAGTATAAAGTTCATAAAATTCCATGTCAGAACCACGTGGTATGCATTACGGTGCAACCTCTAAGTATAGTTACCCTCAAGAATGAACTTTGAGACATTGTACTCTACAATTATGAGTCCCCCTGTCTCGTTACACGCTCCCGCTAAATAGGGTGTGGGTCCTTAACCTCCATCCAGAATTATTGGCAACCATTTGATTTATTGTTGGGGAATCTCATAACAAGTGACACCTGTGCCATAACAGTTAAGTAATTGGAGTGTTGTATGGTGGGTGTTGAGCCTCCAAATTGACATCCCCATTACCATATTATACTCCTCATTTATACCATTTTGGCCCACCTAAGCTTGGATCAATGACAAAGAACCCTACCTCCAGTCACTGATAAGGTCATAAGGCAAAGTATAATTGAATTTCATGCATTTTGTGGTTTATTAATATAGGAGACTAAATATTTCATGTAATAATGTTTAAAATTTCCATGTGTAGCCTTTGACCTTTGGATGAGTCCAGCACTTCTATGTCAGCTTAGTCATCTGGTACTTATGCACCAAATTTCCCGTTGTCTGAATCTGGTACCAAGCACACCTTTCGTTCAGATCTGGTACCCACAGACCATTCACTGTTGTGATACGGTACCAATGACTGCAGAATGTTCTAGTTCGGTACCAACAAATTGCGTATTGTTTGGATCCGATACTATCTACCAAATCTCACCTGTCACAATTTGGTACCAATACAGGAAACAAAGTATGCTAAGATTGGCTCCAGATCGTTCCCAAGATAATTATTGAGTGTTTATGAAATTGTCAAAGTTCTAGCAAGACTATGTTAAGCCAGTTTTTTTATTTCTTCATCCTCATACACTTCATGTCATGAGGATGAAGCTTAAAATATGTAATTGAATATATAAATTTGACAATTGTTGATCTGTAAAAGATTTCACCTCCTTGTGTTTCATGACTAAGATTGTTTAAATAGTCATGGAAAGGATGGTGGAAGTAGTATAGAGATAGCATAACATATCATGTGAAGCAACGTTAGATATTGTAAAACATATCTTGAGTTGAAGTTTAATAGAAGTATTTCATTTATTTCCATGTCTTGATCATTTATGAATGGATGCGAGTTGAGTTGTTAGTATAGTTTCATGTTTTGATGTTTTGAGTAAGAGTGATGTGTGGATTAAAGGCCAACTTACTATAGACTCCATTTGTTGACCTATTGAAGTGGCAAGGGCCCACCTCCCAACAAAGGTCAGCATCCTTATAGATTAGTGTTCGCATTTGATTTCAATAGTATAATTGTTAGACTAGTTGAAGCTTTGCTTCTTTCAGATAATAGCAGTATACTTCGGTTTAGGATTTCAATTATATGATTTCTTAGAGATCTTTATTTACTCTATTTTTTCATATTCTCTGTTTCTTTTCTTATGAATTTGATTTTTCTTAATGGACATGGATGTTGGCAGTAGTATTCAAACATAATTGGAAAATAACTAGTGAAGTTCACAATAGAATATTGTGAATCACAACATATTCAATATACTGGCTATTTAACTACCCATGCTATGCCTTGATGATAGATGTCTGATTTCCTTTTCAGAAGTGTGATTGCATAGTTATCTTTTTGGGTCAGATAACAGATTTGATCTGTCAAAGAAATCCATGTCATATTTGCATGTACCCCAATGGAGTAGATAGCCTCTCTGTGAAGTACAACCAAAATGTGTTTCAGTTTTCTTCTTAATCCAAATTATTTCTATACTCATGACATTAGAATTAACTCTCTTACTAGTGTCTTGTAACTCCATTGATTACAAATCCCGGATTGATAATTAATGAGTGCATTATACTAATCATATAAGCAACACAACATTTTCTGTTGTCGGGGAGTTGTAAATGGTAGGTAGTGATTTTAGCTTAGATTGTTTGCATAAGTTTTTTTTGAATAATTTTAAAGGTTCCTTGAGGGAGGAGGATAAAACATTTAATATGTGAGTGAAGAGCCACATGGCTGCTAGAGTGGGGTTCTCTGAAGCCAGGTTTCCTTCTTACCTTCTATATAGAATTAGGATTTCAATTGAGTTAAGTATCAAATTTTTATTTTTTTATGCATAGATATAGAGATAATAAGGGTAGATTTGCGATCTCTAAAGATTCAAAAAAAAAAAACCCCATTAATCCGACTAACATTGGAGCGGGAAAAATTCCACTAGGAGGGAGTTCAAGGGGAGCCAGTGAGGCTCCAAAAGAAGAACCTAGAACTGAAGAATCACCACTGGGGAAGATAGAATGTGAGTCTACTGAAGGACTGAACATTTAGAAGACACAAAATCTAGTTTCTGAACCATCTATCAGTGGAGGAGGAGCACCTGGTGAAATGGAAGAAGAAGAAAGAAACGAAAATGCATCCACTGAGACTAAGACCTTCAGGTTTCCAATCTTGGATATTTCTAGAAACATCAGCATGAAGAATATCCCAATATCATCATTACCCACTTTCAGAGGTATGTCAACTCAAGATCCAGACTTATTTTTATTTGATTTTGACATATTATGTATAATCTATAACTACTCAGATGATGCCCAAAAACTTAAGCTCTTTCTAGCCACAATAAAAGACTCGGCCTTAAGATGGTTCATGAGCTTAGGAGAAAATAAAATTCTCTCTTGGGATCATATGAAAGAAACATTTTTATGGAAATACCAAGACAATTGTAAGGATAATGCTAAATATGACATTTTCAAAATGCAGCAAACAGAAGATGAAAGCCCTGAAGACTACTTAGAAAGGTTCTTATACAACTATCATAAATCAAAATTATTCACCACAGACCCAGTTGTAGTAAGAACTATATTTTTGAAAGATCTTGGAGATGACTGTATAGAAGTTTTAAATTTTTTAAGTTCAAGAGATGTGCAACAAAATCCCTTTGCAGAAATTGCAGATTACTATAGAAAATACTCAAGGGGACAAGCTAAAAAAGGCAAAGGATCAAGAGATTTTTTTAGCAGAAATTCAAGACAAAGCTCAGGGATTGTCACCAGAATTGAGTTAGGAAACCTATTGGAGAAATTTAAAACAAACATATTGATCACAATCGGTAACCAGTTAGATACCGTAAAACTGAAAAAGAAACAAGAAGAAGAGGTTGTTTTTGCAATATTTTGTCCTAAATGTTGAAAGAAGCACCCTGAGAAAGAATGTCCATTAAATGTCATAAAATTTTGTGGAATGTGTACACTAGATCACCCCACATCTAAGTGTCCAACTTTTCTTGAGCTGCAAGACATGTATAGTAGAGGAGGAGTCTCACAAGAACAATCGTACCCTTATAGGAGGCCTTGGAGAGCACAAAACACCAATGCATTTTATGACCCTAATACACAATATCAACAACAACAATGGGGTCCTCCTCCAATGCCCTATTCCCAATGGACACCTCAGCAAGCTCAAACTCAACCTTGGAAACAATGTTGGAGGGGACCTGTGTATGGGAATCCCTCGTACCCTACATATCCACAGTATCCCACAAACATTTCTCAATTACTACTTGTATTTAACCCACCTCAAATGCAAGCTTTACTTCCACCTCCTATAAAACAACAATACAAAGCACCCTTGAACCCTAACCAACAGCAAGAAGAACCTATAAATTCCAATCAACAACCACAAAACCAAGCTGCCCAAAGCCCTCCTAGACCAATAACAATCCTTTCCCAGCCAATTCCTAACCCCAATAATTGACCCACCCACCCTGTGTAGAATGAAGAAATACAAACCTTTCCCACCTATGAAATTCAACTAAGATCTGGGAAAGTTGTAAATCAATCAAATTCTGGAGTAATAATTCAAGAAGAAAATGATAATCATTCTGAACAAGAAAACACTCAAACCACCCCTGAAGAAGGAGTGAATTCCCCTCATATTCCAACCACTTCTCAGTCCATAGGAGTACCTCAACAAGTTAATCTTCCACCCTACCCCGAAATACTATTAGTTAAGAAACCTAACCCACCCTTGCACAAAGACATAGAGGATGAGTTACGAAATGTATGTATAAAAATACCTCTGCTGCAAGCCATCAAAGATATCCCCATATATGCCAAAATCATAAGGGATCTTTTCCTTAAGAAACCAGGAAGGAAGAAGAAGGAACCTCCCCTTGTTCAGGTAGTAGGACAATTATCTAAATTTATTTCTGAAATGCCATATAAATATAATGACCTTGGGAATCCAGTAGTCACTGTTGAAATTAATGGTATTTCCTTACCAAACACACTCATTGATTTGAGTGAAACAATTAATGTAATGCCTTTTGAAACTATGCAAAAACTCCAAATCAACCAGTTAAGACCAACCCAAACCATGATAGAGTTGGCAAATAAGTCAGTCATTAGCCCTGCAGGAAGTTTAGATGATGTCACAATTACACTAGCTTCTTGGGAATATCCAGTAGACTTTCTAGTCCTATATTCTAAATCATCCTCCAAACCAGGACACCCTGTGGTTCTTGTCTTCCCTTGGCTAGCCACAACAAATGCCTTTATCAACTGTCGGTTTAGCGATATGACTATATCCAATGGCACACATAGCCAAAATATTGTTCTCTTCCCTCCTACCCAACCCGCACAAGAGATACATGTTTGGCTCAAAAACCCTTATGGAGAGGAAGATTGCATCAGACCTCTATTAACACTTGAAAAATTAAAAGTTATGCAAGAACAATCAGATGAACAAGTCTTAAGTTTATTTTTGGCTGATACAAATTGCATTGAATATCCTAGTTCTTTTGCAGAATTGTCACACATTTTCAGTTCCAAATTTCAACAAACTTGGCACCCTGATATCACTCAATTATATAATTTATAACCATCTTCCTCGGAGAAGGAAGAAAGTACTGAACTTGTTGATATTATCCCAAGAAAACCTTTGTATATCAAATCTAGTTTGGAACCTGAACAAAAGACACAAGTAATTGAAATGCTCCAAAGACAATTTGATGCCTTTGCATGGGATTATGCAGACATGAAAGGCATTCACCCTGACACATGCACACATCATATCTACACTAATGAACAAATCATACCATTTATACAACCTCAACAAAGGATGAATCCAACTCTCAAAGATATTGTAAAAGAGGAATTGCAAAAACTCCTTCAAGCCAATCTCATATACCCCATTTTAGATAATCAATGGGTGTCTCCAATTGTCATAGTTCCAAAGAAAAATGGTAAGTGGAGAATATTTGTAGACTTTAGGGAGTTTAACAAAGCCACCCATAGGTATTATTTTCCCTTACCATTCATTGATCAGGTGTTGGATACCTTGTCTAAAAAGAAGTATTTTTCATTCCTAGATGGGTTTAGTGGTTATAACCAAATACAAATAGCACTTGAAGACTAAGAGAAGACCACTTTCACCTACCCATGGAGAACCTATGTTTATAAGGTTCTTCTTTTTGGACTTTGAAATGCCCCATCCACTTTTCAAAGGGTCGTCCTAGACATTTTCTTTGACTTGACCAACGATTGCATAGAAGTCTACAGGATGACTTTATAGTCCATGGAAATTACTTCCAAGAAGCTTTGACTAGTCTAGAAAAATTCTTGATTAGGTGTAAGGAAACTAATCTTTCCCTAAGTAATGAAAATTCAAAGATGATTCTCACTGAAGGTATTGTTTTGGGACATCACATCTCTAGTTCTAGAATGAGATTTGATCCCGCAAAGATTCACATTAACACACAAATCATAATACCTTCCTCACAAAAGGAAGTTAAAGGCTTTTTAGGGCATGGTGGCTACTATAGAAGATTCATTCTGAATTTTACAAGCTTAGCTATTCCCTTATTCAAGTTATTATCTAAAGAAGATGAATTTAATTGGAATGATGAATGCCAAGTATCTTTTGAAATTCTAAAACATAAATTGTCAAGTACTCCTGTATTAAGAGAACCAAATTGGTCCATTCCTTTTCATATCTATACCGATGCCTCAGACACATCCCTAGGGAGTGTTCTTGGACAGAGGGAAAATCAGATTCCTTATTCTATTTACTTTGTCAGTAAAAACATTTCCCCAACACAAGTTAATTATACAGTCACATAAAAAGAATTGTTAGCTATAATCCATGCTATCGATAAATATAGACACTACATTACAGGATACCAATATTTTGTACACACTGATCATTCAACCATCAAATTCCTAATGAACAAACCTATAACAAACCCTAGAGTTACAAGATGGTTGTTATTATTACAAGAGTTTAACATCAATGTTATTGATAGACCTGGTAAGGATAATCTTGTGGATGATTTCTTATCTAGAATGATTCATATGGGAGACAATGCACCAGTAGATGATAACTTTCCTGATGAAAATTTGTTTTCTATTTCTACATTTACTCCTTGGTATACAGATGTAGATAACTATCTAGTGACAAGGAAGATGCCTAAGAAATTGTCTCCTAGAGAAAAACAGAAAGTAATTTAGCTAAGTGTAAACTACATGTTGCATGACGATTGTCTTTACAAAACAAGACTAGATTTGGTAATCAGGAGATGTGTAAGGGAAGATGAGATCAATGATATTTTGCAAGCCTGCCATGATGGTCCTTATGGAGGCCACTTTGCTGACAAGAGGACCACTTATAAAGTTCTGCAATCTGGTTATTATTGGCCTAATATTTTCAAAGATGTTGGAACTTATGTATCCAATTGTGATGAATGCCAACAAATGGGTAAGCCTACAACATGATACAAAATGCCACTTCAATCCCAAGTAGTCATTGATCTTTTCGAGAAATGGGCATTAGATTTTGTAGGGCCCATTAACCCTGCATCTAAAAATAAAAAATATATACTTGTATGTACTGACTATGTGACTAAGTGGGTTGAAGCAAAACCTTTACTAGTTGTAAGTGAACAATCAGTGGTAGATTTCCTTTTTAATGAAATCTTTACTATATTTGGTGTACCTCAAGAAATTGTGATTGATCAAGGGACTCAATTCACCTCTCATCTAGTCAAAGAAGTTACAGAATAGTATTAGATCAAGAACAAGAAATGTACACCTTATAATCCATAGGAGAATGGGCAAGTAGAATCCACCAACAAAGTCATTGAGTCCATTCTTACTAAAACGGTACAACTACACCACAATGATTGGGCTGACAGATTACTAGAATCCTTATGGGCTTATCAAATCACTTGGAGGAATACAACAGGACATACACCTTACAAATTGGTGTATGGGAAGCATGTTCTTCTCCCCATAGAATTACATATCAAGACCTTTAGGACTATTGTACAAGTTGGCATGAACTTAGATGAAGACCAACAACAAAATCTCTTACATATTAATGAGATGGATGAAATCAGATAGGAAGCACTTCAAAGAACCACCCTCATTTAAGAAGAGAGAACAAAATGGCATGACAAGTATCTTAAAAAGAAAAAAAATCAACTGGGACATTGGGCCTTGTTGTATGACAATAGGTTCAAGAACTTCAAAGGCAAGTTGACTACTCATTGGTTAGGACCTTACGAGATTGATAATGACTATGATAATGGTTCAATCAGAATAAAGACAATTGACGACATTAGAAACCCCTACTCGTGAATGGGCACTGATTGATAATGTATAACAAACCCTTGTCAAACGAGGAATTTCAGACACATGTGCTACAAAATTCAGATATGCAGGTGATCAGTAAGGAAGGATATCTTCCTACTAATCCACATTGATTGATTGATTTACTTTTTAAAATTTTGTACATAAGTGTGGATTTTGTTTTGTTAATAAGTTTAAGGTAACAATGTATTGTTACCTCCTTTGTTTTACTCTCCCATTTTATTTTTGATAGATTTTTATAATTTATTTGATCCTTCATGAACTTGATAAAAACATCAGTTTGTAGGAATCAACAATACTCCGTTTTGGTCTGGTACCAGCAGTGTTGATTTGGTACTAGAAATTTTGTCTGGTCTGGTACCAACAATCCTGTGTTGGTCCGGTACCAGAAGTCTGTCCTTATACGGTACTATCAAGACACACCACCTAATTGACAAAGAATGTTATGCTTATTTCAATATCGTATGTCAATTAATATGAAGTGTGAAGCCATGTAGTAACCTCTTAAGCTGGAACCAAGGAGCCGAATGCAACATCAAATGGAAACTCTTATGAAGCAATAATTTATTTTGGTTATGTTGCTGACTAAAGGGAAGCATTTTGATTTCTTTTGGTTTTGTTGCTGACAAAAGGGAAGTATTTTAATTTCTTTTGGTTTTGTTCTTGACAAAGAAGACATAATATTTACCTATGTTGTTAAAGGAACCATGCTTAATCTGATTCAAAATCTAGAGGTTTCCTTTATCCAGTATTTCATCACAATTAAAGGGATAGAAAAGTATATTAGCCTATAAGTAGCCATTTCACCCTAACTGGACTTCAACAGTAATCATTGGATTATATTTACTAAAGAGTATCATATGAGTATATGAACACTCCCTGTCATGGGCACATTAGGAAATTTTTTATGGAAGAGGGTGTATCAGTACCCTAAGGTAACTTTAGGTCATTCTCTTATGGACAAACTCAGACAAATCATACATCTAGATTATTCTAAAGAAATAATGCGCATACATAAGTTTATTTTTCATTCAAACAAATATTTAAAGACATTCAAATAAGAGAATATATATTCTAACCCAATACCATCCCAGCCTGTAAAAAGGGTTTTCAGATGAGCCTCCCCTTTCACTGTGCAAAAAACACTCTTTAAAAAAAACTAAAATAGGTGACTATGGACAAGAAGCCTCTGATGGAAAAAGGATTTAAGAGACTAACCCACTGGGATACTAAACAGGTCTGTTGGCAGTGGGTACTGGTCTATGGTATGACTAGGAAAACCCATCAGGGTACTGAACAAGCCTGTTGGCAATGGGTAATTCTATTTGGGGAAGGTATATGTCTCACTAATTATCACAAATACCCCACCGGAGTACTAAACAGGCTTGCTGGAAGTGGGTTTTGGTTGATAAATGTCTCATTTATACTTGTCTGATTGAAAAAATCATTTTTGTCATCTAAATATGAATACTACAAGCAAAGGTCATTGTTGACATTTATAAGATATAAACCCCAGATTAACAAATAAAATGAATTCTACAAGCAAATTTCCATTTGAGAATTACCCTAAGTCAACTTTATTGGTCTGACATCTAAAGCCTACATTAACTAAGAAGGAAACTTCTTAAGAGTGGATCCCTGACTAGGGAATCTAATCTACTTATACTATGAAATTTATTCATAACATCTAATGATAGTAAATCTCTGAAGCAAGTTAGGTTGGATCTATTCTTGTGAAAAAATATAAAAATTGCCTTGTTTTCATTGTTGAATGTTGCCCTTGTCAATAATTCATCAAAAGAAAGGCAATTTCAATTTTTAAAGGCATGGGATCATATGTTGGGTGATAAATGTACTTTTGGAATTTGATTTGGTTTCTCATCTCTTATCAATTTTCTTCCATTATGATACAATGTGTCGGGTCTTTTTGCATAAGGATATGCAACATCCTTGGCATGAGGGAGGGTCAAAGATCCTCTTTCAGGACTCTCTTTCAGACTCACATCTCATCTTTAGAGATCAACATGTTCACCGTACAACCCTGTAGAACCAGACACAAAAGAAGAAACTCAAGACAAACAGCGAATAAAGAATTTTCATAAAGTACAGGAAATTCGAGTACTAAGATTCCAGAAAACTCCAGCCTAAAAAGATGAACTCTGACAATCTACAATCTTCAAATACAAAGGCAGTCGCATATGCTATGGGTATTGGTGATGCAATGGAAAAAGAAAAGGTAACATGGTATTATTTATTTTCCTTTTCTTATAAAACTACAATAGGTATGAAAATGTATACTAGATCTTATGACCTTAGTATTAAAACCATGCACCTAACTTTCACTTCCCTCATAGCCATATGCTTAACCTTAATCAATTCCCTCACCACATAAGCACTTGAAAAGATGAGGGAGGAAAAAATCACATCAAATGTGTGAATGTGGGGATGCACTGAAATGAGCATGCCCGGTAATGATGAGCCATGACCCTAAACCAAGAACGTGCTTCATCCTTAAACCATCATGAATCTATCTCGCATCATGGTGCACAATTCAACACAAAATTAGCCTCATAGGGGTCCAATCGCCTATCCCAAAAAAAAATGATGTTTTGATACCAAATGTCTTGTCCCCATCATTACACTAATGAGAAAAAATGAAATGGCTTATCTGGGTGGCGAATCCATCCAGATGAGCCTCATCTTGTCTTAATTTTCCTTTGCAACATCTTTACTTAAACTCACCATTCGAAATATCGATGTCATCACCATTTTTCCTAATGTTATCAATCTTTCTCCATTTTTAGAGCCTTCTCCTCTTTGTGATATCCGGTACCAAATCATTACTCTCACATATGACTAAATCCTTTCACTACAACCTGGTTTTCACTTACAGTTTATAAATATGGTTGTAGGTAGACATGAACCGGTCTTCCAGATTTATAGGGAGACAGAGGAGTTATAGCTATGTAGAGATAAGTATGCTAGAGCAGGATGGATGCCATTTTTAGAGAAATTCATAGGTTGTTATGAGAAGGTATCTCATGCATTTATTCATAGTTACAATGGAGAGATTGTGCACATAGGCAATCTACATATAACAATCAATGAAGCAACCTTAAGGGAAGCCATGAGATTACCTAGCATAGGATCCAAGTATTTCAAAGGAGTAGGAATCAATAAGGAAATGTGCCAACGATTTATGAAGGAAGACCATTAGCACCCTGATTGGAAAAAGGGGATTTCTAGAAACTATATCAAGGAAGAATATCATCCAATGCTTGTTAGTCTTCAACGATTCCTCACTTGTGAGGGTAGGCATGTTGTAACCTTCTAATATCATTTTAGGATTTTGTTTCACTTTGAAAGAGGTCCTAAAATTGAATTCCCATATTTTGTATGGATGAGCCTGAACAAGATGGTAAGAGGTGTCAAATCCATATCCAAAACTGAGAAGACTAGCATTTATCATCAAGGTCTTATCAAAATGATAGTTATACATGAGATTAGGAAGCAAGGGTTTAGTCGGAAAACCCTCATCACTCAACACCTTCCCATAGAAAATGAACTTGTAGAAGAATCCCAACCTGCTCCAAATAAAGATAAGGAACCTAAGGAGAAAAAGGGAAAGAAAGACAAGGCAGCCCCATCATCCTCAGATAATAAGACTCTTAAAAGTCAAGAATCAAAAGGTAAATCCAAATTATTGGAAGAGATCTCAGAAGTAGCACTTTAGGAGAGGGGTCATACATCAAAATCCTTGAGTATAGAGAAGAGTAGATATGAATAGTTTATAGAATAATCTCCTGTAACCATTCCACAAACAGAAAAGAAGAAAAGGAAGCTTATGAGCACCTTTTATCCATTACCCCCTTGTAAACGAACCACAAGGAGCATGGCAAAGAAAGGAAAAGAAGTCATTAGTCCTCATACACATGAATACCCAATAGATATTACCTCCCCTTCCCTAGACCTATCAGTCTAGGATGACATCCCTAACTTGACTAAGGAACATGTTACTATTACTTTGTGTGTGTTACACATCAAAATTGCTCACTTAAATAGTGTCACAAGTGTCATCATTACAAGTGTTGTAAGTGTCGCATCTTGTCTGCAAGTGTCACATATTGACCACAAGTGTCATAAGTGTCACAAACATCATACTTACATATTGCCTATGTCATGCCTGTAACGACATCACAAGGACACTTAAGACACCTCAAAGACTAGTTTTGAAGAAGAAAATCAATTGACAAAGAGTACAAACCTTTTTCCACTGAAAAAACCACTCAAATATCAAATTTGAAAGACAACGCTCCCCTATGCACTGTCAGGGAGTGTTAACGCTCCCTAGACCTTTTTGGGGGAGTGCTACAATGCCTTGTGCCTCATTTTGGGGGAGTGCTACCCATTATAAGAAAAATTTGGTTTGTTGAGACAAATCAGGGAAGAATCCCCTCAATTTCTGAAGGTGGTTGGATTCGAATAGAAGGTCAAGGCATGATTTTAGCAAAGATCCTCAACTAAAGTAGAGAAATCCTCAACTCATCCCAAAGATCTCTCAAGTGGTTGGGCCTCTCCAATGTTACATAAGGAGGCCTTCTCATGGTGAAAGGTACAAAAAATATTGGAGACATGGAACTTATGATCCCATAAGCGAGATGTCATCAAATCAAATAGTGTAGATTACTTGATAAAAGGGGTTGGACAAGGAGAACTTGAAGAAGTTGTTGCACCTTCATCAAAGGATTTTAAGTACCTTTACTTGTTATTATAAATATATCAATGCTTGCCCTGCTTCTTTCAAACTTATGTTTGTTCCACATAAGTTTGTCTTCAATAGATAAATCTATATTTGAGCTAATATCAGAAGAATAGGAAGTCCATTGTATCTTTGTTTGTTCTACAAGACCTATCCGGGAGCTTAGGATTGAAGCTTAGCCTGGACTTTGCAAGGACAAACATCATTAATAAGGTACATATATTTCTTATTCTCCTTCATATATTAGCTTGATTAGACCTAAAAGGATGTCAGTGTCCATGTTAAGCATTTTTGTGTCTTGGCCTTACGAGTCTAGAGACCAAGAGGGAATCCGCTTGTCCACAGGAGGATTCACCTGTAACAGAAATTGGTGACTCCACTGGGGAAGGAGATCTGATTTTTGTTTCCTTTCCTAGATCTTGTTTTGGCCATTTTCACACTCATTTGACCTTATCCATACTGTCTTTTTTATTTTTATATCTGATTGATTGCCTCTTTATTTCATCTTATTCACCCTGATTAAATGAGTCTGTTTACAAATTTTCTGAGATTTTTTCTGAGTTTTGAGAGCAGAGTTCTCCCCATCTGTTGCTATCAGAGCACCAACACTCCCTATTAGCCTCACACAGAGCATTGGAATTATCTGGTGTCCCTTACACCAGAGTGCTACCCCCTTTCTGTCAGAAATTCTCCAGATGTTTCATCTTCTGAAGATGTTTCTTCATTTTGGCTTTGACTCAGGAGTTTCATCCTATCAGTTCATATTGGTATTGGCCTTCAACACCCTGTTTTCTAAGAATTCATCCTCTTTTGTTTGGAAATTTGACATTTTCTTTCCTTGCCTTTGGAGTCACTTGTTTTTTTCTTCTCATTTATCTGACTGAGTGGAAACTTTTTTGAGGAAATCCAAAGATTTGTGAACCTTTCCATTTGATATTTGAAGTCATTTTTCCAGCATTTCTCTTTTGTTTGAGTTTTTTGGTTCTTGTTTTCAAATTTGGTTATCTTTGTCTTTCTTGTTTATTCACGACAAGAGTGTATTTTTGTTTGTGTGAGGTTTTCTTCTGATTGTTTAATCCCGAATTCTGATTTACATTAGAAGTTTTACATCTGATTATCATTCACATATAAGAAAAAGGACATATTTTAGTGATTGGTTTGGATATTAGAAGGCATTTATCAAACATTTTAGCATTACATTGGATTTGATTGAGAAAAAATGGTATGAGGATGTTGCATCTCAATGTTTGATAATGAAAAGAACTTTCTCTCTTTCCCTTAAATAGGAATTCATCGAAAGACAAGACTGCTTATCATTTTCTTGTGCATTTTTTGGGAATTGAGTCATAATACCATCAATTTCATTTTCATACACCCTTGAGTAAAGAATGTTTGATTACTGAGAGGGGGGGTGAATCAGTAATAGAGAAATTTAATCCTTTTTAACCATATAATCCAAGTGTTATATCAGTGAAGCATTATCATCCAATAAATGCAAAATAAATAATCAATGAAAAAATGAACAAACATACACATACACAGTACACCAGTGTTTTACGTGGAAACCCAAATCAGGAGAAAACCACAGAATGCTTTTTCTTATATGTCTTGAAGAATTACATTCATTGGAAGCACCAACTTCCTTTGTTTTCCAGCTGCAACTGGAAGGAGGCTCCAACCCCCTAGTTTCTCAATATACAACCTGAGGGAAGCTCCAACTCCCCAATTCTTTGGTTACAACCAGAAGGAGGCTACAACCCCTTATGTTCTCCGGCTACAATCGAAAGGTGGCTAAAACCACCTATCCTTGCCCCATCCTGCCACCCTGAAGTAGAAGTAGAATTACGGAACCACTGTCAACCTGTCACTGTGGGATATACCACTATAAACCTGTACCAATAAATATGAACCATGCATCAACCATGCATTAACATGTACCTCAACCTGTAATAAACCTGTACCATAAACAATTGCATCAACCATGCACCAACCTGTACCAAATAACTTGTAATCAACATGTACCATAAACAAGTGCATCCAACCATGTACCAATAATGTGTCAGCTACTCATCAATATGTACCAACATCATCAACTATACACCTCATGTATGTGCCAACTCATCAACTACTTGTCTCAACCATGTACTCAACATGTAACTCAACCAAAAGACCTTATCAATTTCATCATTCAAATCTGATTTTTAGCTCTGTAATACAATTGTTGTATATGATCACATTCCTACAAACCTTCCTTAACTTCAACAACAAGAGACTAGCATTTTCATCAAACTTTTCTTTAGTCTCACATGTCTAGTTTTGGATTAGTCAACAACCCTAAATTGAAGTAATCATAACTTTGTACCTGTAATGTATAAAGATATGAAACTAATATAAAATGTTATTCAGTTTGTTTTATGCAATTCCTACAGGTGTCACTACTTGGAACCTCTCATAAAATGAGTTATAGAAAAAATGGCATACCTTGTTGAATTCTAGCTTATTCTAGAGAGTGACCTTGTAGAGCGTTCCCCGTACAGAATGTTTGTTGAATTGATCTAAAACTTTTAAAAATAATAATACATACTATACCATAACCAAAACATTTGGTTTCACTGAATTTGGATCTATTATGAAGAAGTTATGAATTTTTTACTCGAAACACCTGTTTTTGACTAGTTTTGGGACTAGCCACAAACCCTATTTTCCACAGACTGTAACTCCAAAAAATAATGACCCACAACCTGAATTTTTTTCCACAGATACTTGGATATATTTTCTCAATGGAATAGAAATTTCACGGTCTGAATCATTATAGAAAAAAAGTTATAGCGAAAATGGTGAGATGACCTATAAATAACATACCTTAGAAAGCACCATCAAAAGAATTTATCCTTCCTTGAATTTCGGCCTTCTTTTCTTCACCTTCCCTTAGAATTTTGGCTTAGATATCCTTGGTTACCTCAAAAACCTATAGATATTGAATATTTTCAAGTGTTATTAAAATGAGAGAGCCTTGCCTCTTATTTATACTCTCCAAGTAGCTTCCTTAAAAACATCTTCTAGGTCACTTGGCCCCACTTTCCTTATTTTAGGGTTAACCCAATTCTAATTTCTACATTAAATTTATTATTGGAATAATTTATTTTGTATTCGTTTTGACTTATAATACACTCATTACTTCACTTTATTTTTTACCTTTTAAAATCTCTTAAACCAGTTTGACTACTTTGACCTTTTGGGGCTTCTAGATGACATATGAGGGCCATCCAACTTCGTAAGGCCATAACTCTCAAACCATGAGGAGTTATGTGATGTTCCAAATACCAAAAGAAATGGAATGACAACAACTATCCATCTAGAATACTTTACCTAACAAATTCATTGTCCTTCATCTCATTATTCCACAATTAAGCATGGGTTCTCTTACTCCACAAAGCGTCTTCCTGTGAGAGATTTCACCATAATGGGACCACTTTGGAGTTCATCCATACTTACTTATTATCAACCATGACAAGAAAATAATGAGTCATATTTAAATCAAACAATATTGGGTCCATTACCCAAACCTTTGTGTTGTGGGGCTTTCTTCAAGGGTTGACATCAATGACAACCAATCGTAATCAACAATCTCCCCCTTTGGCATTGATGGAAACTCTATGATGCAATACTGAAATCATATCACTCATGCTCCCCCTGGAACCATGCTTTTGTCCTCTATATCTGATAAATTTTCCTTTGTCCTCTACATCTGATAAATCTTCTCCCCCTAGAATCATGCCTCTGTCTTCTACATCTAATAAATCTCTCTCCCTTTGTCATCAATGGAAAAGGTATCTTTCCATCTGGGGTTGCTCCCCAGACTGTACTATCCTCTTATGGTGATTCCTCATGTACATATAAGACATATAAGATAAGCATTCATTTGGAGTATAAATAACTACAATTATTTGCTGAAGATATTCAAAGGCTTCCCGTGGAAGTGGTTTTGTAAAGATATATGTTGCTTGTTCTTTTGTGCCCACATACTCAACTATGATGTTGTTTTCTACAACCTGTTCTCGTAGAAAGTGATACTTGATTGGAATGTGCTTCGTCTTGGAGTGCATCATCGAGTTTTTTGAGATACTGATGGAACTTGTATTATCACAATATATTGGAATGGGCTCATCATATTCAACTTGTATATATGTCAAATTTGTTTCATCCAAAGAACCTGTGTACAACATATTGATGTTGCAATATACTCTGCCTCAACTATAGATAGAGATACTGATGATTGTTTCTTGCTTATCCATGATACCAAACACTCACCTAAGTAGAACACTACACCACTAGTGCTTCTTCAGTCATCAATACAAACTTCCCAATATGCATATGTGTAGGAAATAATTAATAGATATTTTCCTTTTGGATACCATAATCCAAACTCTTTCGTTCCTTTGAGATATCTAAAAATCCTCTTTACTGTTAATACATGTGATTCCTTTGGTGCTTCTTGAAATTGTGCCACCTGTCCAACTGCTTGCATTACATTTGGTATGGATAATATCACATATAGTAGGTTGAAAATCGTTGACTTGTATTGCCTCTGATCTGTAGACTTTGAATCATCATCTTTGCTCAACTTACAACTAGTTTGCATGGGAGTGATAACTGGTTTGAAATATTCCATTCTGAAACTCTTTAGCATTTCTCTGATATACTTGGTTTGAGAAATAAAAATTCCTTGGTTTCTTTGATGTATCTGAAGTCCCAAAAAGAAGGATAGTTCTCCAAGTAATGAAATTTAAAATTCATTTTGCGTGTCTTTTGCAAATTTCTGGCTTAACCTGTCATCAACACTACCAAAAATAGTATCATCAACATAAACTTTAATTAATAAAATATTACCTTGACTTACCTTGATGTAGAGGTTGTTTTCTACACTTCCTTTTCTGAACCCTGCTTTTTCTGAACCCTGCTTGTTGCAAATACTTATCCAGTCTGGAGTACCATGCTCTAGGAGCCTGTTTTAGACCATACAAGGCCTTCTTTAATTTACATACATAGTGTGTGTTCTCTAACAACTGAAATCCTTCTAGTTGTTCAATGTAGACTTCTTCTTCAAGTTCCCCATTCAGAAAAGATGATTTTACGTCGATCTGATATACTTTAAAAAATTTGGAGCATGCATAAGCTAAAAGTAAATGGATTGCTTCCATTATGGCAACTGGGGAAAATCTCTCTTCAAAGTCGATTCCTTCAATCTGTGCATATCCTTTACATACCAATCTAGCTTTGTTCCTTGTAACCTGTCCATCTTCATTCAATTTATTCCTGAAAACCCATTTTGTGCC
>JZKD02S1652982.1:557639-568625 GCA_000966675.3 Picea glauca
TATATATAGGAGACTAGGAGGTATAATTACAACTAATGGCCTAAAGTCAACATAAATATAATAACATTACTAATATAATATGCCCCAATTAAGGGGTAATGAGCCAATATTAGGGCTTAACAACTCCTCCACCGGTGCTTTTTCTCTCATCAACACAGTTTGCCCAATCTTCATTTGAATAAGAACTTAACTGGAAATTCTGATTTATGGGATACCACAAACCATAAGTCATTGTTTCTTTCAAATACCTGAATATCCTTTTGACAAATTTAAAATGACTCTGTTTAGGTGCAGACTGATATATTCCTACCATTCCAATATCATGCATTATGTTTGGGCGAGATGTTGTGATTTACAGAAGGTTGCCTATCATTGGCCTATATGAACTTTGATCAACATCAGCTGAGTCATCATCCTTGCTTAATTTTCATCCAGTAACCATAGGTGTACCCACATGTTTAGAATCTTCCATTTGAAACCTTTTCAACATTTCTCTTAGATATTTTTCTTGAGAAATGAACATCCCTTCAGACCTCTAAGTAATTTGCAAACCAAGAAAAAATGATAGTTCACCTATCATAGACATTTCAAACTCAGACTCCATGGCAGAAGCAAACCATTGTACCAATGAATACTTATTAAATATGAAGATGATGTCATCTACATAGACCAACATAATGAGCAAATCATTACCCTTTGTTTTGATATATAGATTGTTTTCAATGTTCCTCTCTTGAACCCTTTGTCTTTGAGATACGTATCCAGTCTATGATACCATGCACAAGGGGCTTGTTTTATCCCATATAAATCTTTCTTCATATTTCATACTAAGTCAGGGTTATCAGAAAATTCAAAACCCTCTGGTTGTTCCATATGGACTTCTTCATTTAAATTTCCATTTAGAAAAGATGACTTGACATCCATTGGATAGAATTTAAACCTTTTATGACAAGCATAGGCAAGAAATATTCGTATAGCTTCTAATCTTGATACGGGCGCAAAAGTTTCATCAAAATCCAGTCCTTCTATTTGAGCATATCCTTTACAGACCAATCTTTCTTTGTTCCTGACAACTTGTCCCTTCTCACTCAACTTATTCTTAAAGATCCATTTGGAACTAACGTTATTTTTACCTTCAGGTCTATGAACCATCTCCCACGTATTGTTTTTCTCAATCTAATCAAGTTCATCATTCATTGATTTAACCCAATGGTCATCTTTGCTAGATTCATTAAAATTCTTGGGTTCCACCATGGATATGAAAGCTATATGTGATTGCTCGATATTTTTTATTATCTTTTTCTTGGTTTGTACACCTTTGTCTTTTTCACCAATTATCTTACTTGCAGGATGATTCTTTTGAGTGATTCTAGAGGAGGAATTTGAGGTTGCCTGCTGATTTGAGTCTATCTGAGTATCTGTGTCTTCATCTTATTCATAGTCTTCATTTTCTGATTCTTGGACCTGTTCATCTTCAACTTTAGTTTTGTCCTCTGTAGAAGACTCATTATTGTACACCTCTCTTGCTGGAATTCCTTCATCAACTTTTACGTCAATACATTCAACCAGTTTATTCATCCTCTTATTATAGAATTCGTATCCTTTACTGTTTGTAGAATATCCTAAGAAGATACCTTCATCATCCATGTCATCATATTTTCCAAGGTTCTCATCATTATTTTTTATGTAACATTTACTCTCAAAAACTTTGAAGTGTTTTATTGAAGCAGGTCTCCCATACCACAGTTCATAAGGTGTCTTGTCACTTTGTGGTCTGAGGTGGGATTTTTTAAGAACATTGACTTTTGTGTGTATTGCTTCTACCCAATAGGTTTGAACAATGTTCTTCTCATTCATCATTGACCTGGACATTTGCTGCACTCTTTTGTTTTTCCTCTCAACTACTCCATTTTGTTGTGCAGTTATTGGGATTGTGTATTCTCTCTTGATCCCATGCTTATCACCAAATTCCTTGAAATCACTTGACATAAATTCTCCTCCTCTGACTGATCTTACTGCCTTTAACCTCTTGCCTATTTGATTCTCATTTAAAGCCTTAAATATTTTAAACTTCTCAAATGATTCAACTTTTTCCTTATGAAAGGCAACCCAAGTAAGTCTGGAGTAATCATCAATAATCAACATGAAGTAGTTTTCTCTCCCTGTGTCTTCCTATCTTAATGGTCCATATAAATCCATATGAACTAGTTGGAGTGGTTTCTCTATTGAAGTAAGGCTCTTGGACTTAAACAGTGTCCTGGTTAGCTTTCCTACTTGGCAGGGTTTACACATAGAATCTTGGGGTTTTGATATTCTCAAAAGATCTTTTACTGCCTCAAGTTTTTTGAGCTTGATTAAGTGGTCAAAGTTTAGATTTCAAAGTCTCCTATGCCATAACCATATTTCATCATGTTTTCTTATATGACACTCTTCTCTATCTTCTTTCAACACATATACATTATTTTCTCTCCTTATGCCTTTGGCCACCACTTGTCTTGAGTTTGCACACTTTATCTTGTAGTCCTTGGAAGTGAACACCACTTCACATCCTCTGTCACACATTTGACTTACACTGAGCAGATTGTGTTTCATCCCATCTACAAGTAGAACATCTTTGGATTTTCCTTTTCCATTACTTAAACTCACCATCCCTTTACCCTTTATTTTACCTGGAGCATCATTTCCAAAGGTTGTGTTTCCTGATTTTATTTCACTTAGAGATAGAAACTTACCTTTGTCTCCCATCATATGTTTGGAGCATCCACTGTCTATATACCAAGGTTTTGTTTGTCTTTGAGCTGACAATACTAATCCACACTTCTCACTTTCTTTCTTCTTCCAAACCTTGACATTTTCAGCAGGGGAATTCAAATCTGGTTCATAGTTCCTTARGAGACAGTCAATAGATTTATGTCCATAGTTATGACAGATGTAACATTATGGTTCATTGAATAAAGGATCATAATGATTGTTATTCTTAACCTGTGTCCTTTTCCCATCCATCAAGTGATTTGCAGTCTGTGGTGGTTTGTTACTTGACTGTCTCATTCTTTGTTGTGGTAGATATCTATACCTTGAATGTCTTTATTTCTCATACTTTAAATTTAAAGAACAATTTACTGCTTTATGACCAAAGTTAGAACAGAAGAAACAATATCCATAGAAAAAATGTTGGTACCTGGAAAATGGTTGTCTTCTTTGAACATGTCGATTTCTTCCATGCCGATGATTTCCTTGAGTAGGGAGTGCATTATTTCTTTGTTCTACATATTTAGTCCTGGCACCTTTTTCTTTACTCCTCCTGGGAATTTGATTGTCTTCCTTTGTTTCCACAGGTTTGTTGTTGTCATTGGTTGTAGATTTGACAAATTTGATGGATTCTTTGTTTCTTGGATGACCACTACTTGATCCCTCTTCATAACCCAAACTCGTTTTTAGCTTTGGATTCCTTTGCTAATTCAAAATGATGGCTAATCCTTCTGAAGATTTGATACTTGATAGATTCTGATGATACAAGGATTGAAACTTCTCCAACTCTTTCCTAGTTTTCACTACTTCTTCTTCCGAATATTTACATCTTGCCTTCCTTTCTGATAAATTTTGTTTCAGAATGTCCTCGATTTTATTTGCCTCTTCTAATTTTACTTTTAGCAAGGCAAAGTCTTTATCAGGCTATTAAATTTCTTTCATGAACTATATCAACAATTTTTTTGCTTTCTGTTCTTAATTATGAGTCTGTCAATCTCTTCCAGTGCACTGATCAGTTCTCCTTCCATATCACCCCCAACTTCTTCTTCATTAGCCTCACTTAATGTGATTTTATTATCACAATCCTCTTTGGCCATAAGTATGAAGTCATTTAGTTTATCTTCAATAGAGAAGTCATTGTCTTCATCATCTGAAGGATCATCATCATTGTTTACACAAAGACTTTTCTTCTTAAAATTATTCTCTTTAAAGAAATTTATGTGTTTGTGCTTCTCCTCATCATCACATGTCTAATCCTTTCCTTTGTGAGGACATTTATTTGAAAAATCACCTATATTACCACAATTGAAACATTTGAAAGGTAGTTTACCTTTGTATTTTCCTAATCCCTTCTTAATTCTCTTCACAAATTTTGCTTCAATTTCATCAGGCTCAGAATCCTCATTCTTGTCTTCTTTAAATGATGCTTCTCTGGAGGTGGGTTTATCTTTAACTATTCTCATTTCATATGCAGTCAATGTTCCTAGAAGTTAATCAAACTCCAAGGTTTTTAGATCATTAAGTTCTTCTATAGCAGAATCCTTATGGTTGAACCTACCTGGTAGAGATATCAAAATTTTCTGAACTAAAGAAGGTTCCTCAATTTTTTCACCAAGTGATTTCATTGCATTTACCAATTCTTCAACTCTTAGAAAGTATTTTCCAACAGTTTCATCTTCTTTCATCTTTAGCTGTTCAAACTGTACTCTGTAGATTTGAAGCTTGGCATCCTTTACCTTCTCACTACCTTCATAACTACTAATGACTTTGTCCCACATTTCTTTGGTAGTTCCTAGGTGCATAATTTTTACAAATTCTTCTTCTACAAGCCCACTCAAGATAGCATTCATAGCCTTAACGTTGAAGCTAAATTCTAGATTGTCATCCTTATTAGCTAGTACAACTGGCTTTACATAACCAGTATCTACCACATCCTAGACATCTGCACCTAAAGCCATTATATAAGTTCTCATTCTAACTTTCCAGAAGGTAAAGTTTGTTCCATTGAACAGAGGGGCCTTATTGGTTGAATTTCCTTCATGGATTGACATGTTTAAGCTCTAGGATCTACCCTTAGATAAAAGGGGTTGGCCCTGATACCAATTGTTGGACAACTGAGAGGGGGGGTGAATCAGTTGTTACCATGATTAACCAATTATTTCTTATTTTAAATTCTTTGCAGAGCACTTATTGAAAATCACAATAATGTAGGGAAGTAAGCAATAGAACATTCAGCATCATTGTCACATATGAAATATACAGAGACAGATATTTCCTGAGGAAACCAATAAAGGGTAAAAACCTCTCTTCTTCTTTATATGATAAGTAATCTTTGCATTATATACATTATCATACATATGAGATCCAACTCATTGTGAGGCTACAACCTCTGTATTGCAAGCTGCAACCTGCAGAGAGCACCAACTCTCTATTTTCTCTAGCACCTACTAGAAGGAAGCACCAACTCCCTGGTTTTTCTATCACCCACTAGAAGGAAGCACCAACTCCCTAAATGTTCTAGCTCCAACTGGATGGAAGCACCAACTTCCAGTCACACAGGCACCAACCTGTACAACAAAGAACAACAGTTTTCCCTTGCGCCACCCTGTGACCCTGGTTTCTCTGGCTGCAACCAGATGGAAGCTACAACTCCCTGTGTTCAAGAACCCACTTGAACCTCTAAGGACAACTGTCCTCCCTAGCACCTCCCAACCACCATGAAATATAAATTTTGTTGTATATAAATTTATCACAGTGATACAATATTTATCATTGGCTTACCAGGCTTATCATTGTTCTTCTATGATGCTCCATTCTCCTGTATTAATGTCTCTCTGTCTGCATCTTCTTGCAATTTTTGATCTTCTATTTTTCTCTACAAGAGCACCTCATCCTTCCTTTAGTGTCTCACTGTCTTGTTGCACACATGCTTTGCACTTTCTTTGCTTCTTCCTTTTCTTCTCTGTGCGCCATGTGCATTCAATGCACCATTACTCTTCTCTATATTTCAACTACTTCACACTCCTCCTTTTACCCTCATGAATCCCCCTCAACAACAACAACCCCCATATCTTCTTTGTTCATCATACTTATAGTCTCTTTGCACCTTATGCATCCTATCTCGCCATTCTTCTGCATGCTCTCCCCATGTTGAGTGCTCTACCTGATCATCATTGCAACTCTTCAGCTTCTCTGATTGTTAAACCCATGTGTCCATCATCAATGGGTGTTATGCCAAGATTCCTTCACCTCTTAAGTAGTTGAGACTCTTCGTCTTCTTTTTTATAGTCGAGCTCAACCTCTTTGTTGCAGTTACAGGCTTCAACGCTCTTCCATCTTTCAATCACTTCTATGACCAGTCTTCATTCCATTGGTAGATTCCTTGAGACTCTTCAGCTCCTTTGGCACTTACATAGAAGTATATTCAAGTCCTCTAGTGGAAACCATCAGTGGTTTCTAGCAGTTACAGTGCGAACCTTGATATGGAGCCTAGCTATGCTAGCTCCTTCCACTTATGTGACCACCGGTGGTGACCAATGGCTACATCAAAATTTTAGCATTTCGTCATTCAACATTTTAAATTTCCTGTGGTAAAGAGTTATCTTGACGCTCCATGTCGTGATCCCTGAAACTCTGAAAAAAGGAGCTTAGTTGGACTAGCTTTGATCATTTCTGCATTTCGCATTTCTCTATTTCATGATTTCACATGTGTTGTTGGGAAATTATACCCTACGGACTAACAAGCTAGGGCTTAAACTTGCATGCAGATCATGACCCTTAAGAAATTACTTTTAACCTTCTATCCCAAACCTAAAACCCTTTTTCACATGAAAACATGGAAAGAACTGACTAACCTTTTTATCGACGTTTGATGTAGATCCTCCGTTGTGCTTTATCTCCTTGCTTCTGCTGCTCCTTCCAAAGACGATCCTGCAATCAAGACAAAAACACTATGCATGCATGCTATTGTTCTACTAGAGGGTTAGAGATTAAGCATGAATCCAATAAAATATATAAGACTCATACATTGGGACAGGAAAAGTATTTTTTATTAGTATCAAGATGAATCAACTTACAATAATCATAGAGGCCGGCCACCATTCCTCGATCCTAATCATGGGCTCCTCCTCTTCTTTGTCCTCCAACTGCTTTGCTTGAATTCTGTTTAGGCTTAAGAAAATGCTAAAGGGTTGGGAAAAATGGATTCGGCAATTGGGCAGAGTTTCTTTGCTATCTTTTTCCCCTTCCAAATAGTACCCCTACCCCTTCTTTTATAGTCTAGAAGGAGCTAGGGTTTTGGATGAACTCTTGGCCATGCATGGCTGGGAGTTCCAGTTAACTAACCCAAAGCTTTTCGTCCCGTCGGCAACTTTCCTATTTTTGTGCTTTTGTTAGGTAAACACGGGCTGTAGCGGGCCAGCCAGCGTTCCAACGCATGCAGTGTAAGGCCTGCCAGCATTCCAACGCACCCAGTAATGGGTTAGGGCATGGGTTACTTAATTTAAGAGGTTTTTCAAGGTTTTATTCAGCATGGCTTTGCCAATGAAGGGCAATGAGTTGGCCTGATGCCAAGTAAGCATGGATGGTGCAATTTAGGGTTATAACAGATGCCCCCTAATGTGTGAGGTCAGAAGAGCATCTGATGGCCAAAATACATTACCAATTCTTTACCAATCTGTACTGATATGCTGAATGAGTGAGCCCAGGAATCAGGAATCAGGAGGTGTCGTCTGCAAAAATATCAAGTGTCTCTCCGAGGCAGGCATACCCATGCTCGGAATAAAATAGAACCATGGCTACCAATCAAATACACTGTAGATCCATGTCAAACAACTATAAAGAGTAGCCGCAAATAATACACAGCGGAGCTACATCTCGAAATCAAAAAGATATACATATAAAGTATCCATCTCTCAGAAGCTGATTCGACCTGATGGTTGTACTTCAGAGCTCGAGCAACAACTTCAAAATCTTCTAAACTCAGGTAGGAGTGTAATATGAGTGTATGACTGCACTACCCAGAGGTCTTCGATGACTCATCGGTTATGGACTTGATAATTTTGATGATCAGACTGAAGGCTTCAGCGATTTTGAACAAAGACTTGATTGGACGTTCAGGATGGTCGGGTATGCGGACAAGAGACAAATTGCAGAGAGGCCAACTTAGACTTAGTGACAAACTTCCCTTGGACAATAGCACGACAAGTGATAAGACTCAGGCAGCATATCTGTTAATCATAAGTCTACGAAGCAGGAGGCAACGCAAACTCTCCATATGTTTGGAAGAGAACCAAACGGTGGAGGACACAACTCAATATAGCGAGCAAAGCTTCCTAAGGTCATACTACATCCCATAGTCTGATGAATCAAACGAACAGATGTGATTTATCCAAGGGTGACTCATGATGCTACCAATAAAGAAAATACTTTTCCCATCCTCTTTTTGGGGTATATTTGATTTTTTGTTCTTTTGATGATTTTGAAAGAATAAAGGAATATTACGTTACAATGGAGGAACGAGCACAACAAACATACAAGCTCAAGGCACAAGGACAAGACTGATGTTCTAGGAAATGATACTCGGGAAAAATCCTCCAATGGCCAAAGGTGTTAAGACGCAAAGGCAAACTATTACTAGGTTGAAAGGTAAAGGATGCAGATGCGGTTGATAGAACACACAATGGTAACATCCTTCGATGTAAGTTTAACGAGCCCAAAGAAGGGAAGCTCGGTGATTTTTCATGTTTAGAGAGTCTGAAAAAAGCATAAAAGGAAACTCCATTGGGGTACCTTTTTCGACAATAGTCTAGTCGGTTCGAAAAAGGAGTAAACTAGCACCGACTAGACGTCAACTCAAAACCATTTTAACGAGTGTGACATGGACAAGATCACTTGGCTATTTTTTCAATTTTAAGGAGTCTGAAAAAAGATTAACTATGGACTCCGTCAGGAATGTTCTTCTAGACCAGTTTAACGAGTTTGAAGGAATAAGGTCACTCGACAATCTTTTCAATTTTAGGGAGTCTGAAAAGATCTTAACTATGGACTCTGGGGGGGTTTCTTTTTCGTAGATTCAGTCCCTCAGGCCCGAAAAACGAATAAAATCTTACTTTAGGATACTCTTCTGAAGAACTGGCGTTCAATAGAGTATTCCTTTGTTCGTACAGTTGACTGTCTAGACCGAAAAAGGGGTAAACTACTGCAAGACATACGTGACTTAAAATTTCAGTTTAACGAGAGTGAAGCGGCACAAGATCACTCAGTAATCTTTTCATGTTTAGAGGGTCTGAAAAGGGCTTAAAAGGAGACCCGTTATGTTTTGGGAGTCCGGAGGGTAATTCAAAGAGTGAAAAAAGACCCATGCAAATGAGGCTCGAACTCGTATTCAGGAAAGACTACATGGACTCTCGAGCCTACTATGTTGTCAGAAACGACATGGACACCATAATGCAACCAGGAAATACCTAGGGCATCCATGTTTTGGAAAGCTCTACCACCAAGTTGTGACACTTCTAGAGCAGAAATGACAGTTTCGTGTCACAACTGGGTGGGATCGATCCTATATCATAAGAAAAAAAGGCCACGAGATGCAACAGTTGGGATGAAATCCTACCCTATATGCTCAAGTTGATTTTTGAAAAAAAAATTATGGACCGTCCATATATATATTTTTTTTATTTTTTGAAACTCAATGAAAAATTGTCCCAATACCTGATCAAATCCCTCCCACCTCACTCCTGAACCACTCAAAATGGTTTTTGGTATAAAGAAACTAATAAAAGGGGCCAAAAGAGTGACAAAAAGAGGCCAAAAAGTCTATAAATAAAAGCTGGTAGCTCATTATCACCATTGTTGATTTGGAAATTGACTCTAGAGCCAAAAGACCCCCTTTGCCAAAGATCGTGATTCCGGGAGCTATGGTGGATGAAACGGACTTCTGCTCAGACCAAGTAAGTACAAAATCCCTCATCTTGCATTTCAATACTTTATTTGTTGAATTTTAGCGTGTTTTGGGGGTGGTCGTCGACCTCTAAGAGGTCGACCCTAGTAAAACGCAGGTTGTCCAGGGACATCTTGCGGGTACCCGCACGCAGAGCTAAAGCTGCACGCGAGTACCCGCGACTGTCGCCTCGACAGCCCGCGGGTTAGCCCCGCGTAATGAAAAATTGATGAAACAAAGTATTCACTCCCCCCTTTTTGCCTTGTGTCTTTGGCAGGATGTATGTTCAGTGGAGAGAGAGGGAGCACGAGGTTGCCAATGAGGCAGTGGCTACAAATCTGAACGTCATGGCCGTGATGACGCAGTGTGGCTTGGTAAAGTTTTCCCTATGTCCATTTATGCGTGCTCAATCCAGGCTACTGAATTCCTTGGTTGATTAATGACACCCAGATGTAGAGGCCTTTATGATAGAGGGGCAATCCTTGGTGCCCACCACCGAGGACATTTACTTTCTGATGGGCCTCTCGAGGAGAGGGGAACCCGTCAACTTTCAGACTTTTCCTGTGGGGCCGAGCAAATTCTCGAAGTTGATAGAGGAATATTGCATGGCTAGGACCAACCAGAGGACTTCCTCGATACCTGTAAGTAGTATCACCAGCCTCACCCTTCAGACTATCTTATCGATCATTGGGCGGATTACCGGCTCCACAGTCGTGCATCAGGCTTCACATGCATAGATGAACTATGCCATTCAGTGCATGAATGCACAAATTTTTGACTGGAGTACCACACTACTAGCAAGCATGACAGGGCAGCTGACAGCTTGTAGACAACGGACACATAGGAACTTCGGGTTTGGGACCATCCTGTGTTCGTTCTTTTTTGAGAGAGTTTCATGCTTCAGTCCTCAGCTGACAGTACGAGGACATCTGGTGACTTTCCCTGTAGTGTACAGATAGGCAGCGTTGCTGCCACGACAGGGTGGTGGGAGGACCACCGAGGCCTTCAATGATGATTTCTTTGCATGGCTATCATGACAGATTTCGGCGATCGAGGATTAACCATATGACGAGATCGACTTTTCCAGAGATCCAGTGGTACCAGTGCCTCCTGGTGAGGAGCGAGGGGAGATGGGTAAGTCTCCACCTATCTAGTTTTTTGTTTTCATATGTAATTTTTATGTCTTTTGTGAGATATATATCATGTTTTTGTATACCAGAGTTGTTTGACGGGTGAACTTTTGTTTTGCATGCAGATGTGGGACCCGTGCGACCTGTCGATTATGCTCGGAACAGGTG